>JBBPBX010000031.1:61621-115293 GCA_038048925.1 Garcialebias charrua | reverse complement strand
GGAAGACGTGCCAGTAGGATTGAGGAGGTCTTCGAAGTATTCCGCCCACCGACTCACAACATCCCGAGTTGAGGTCAACAGCACGCCATCCCCACCATAAATGGTGTTGGTCGCGTACCGCTTTCCCCCCCTGAGACGCCGGATGGTGGACCAGAATCGCCTCGAAGCCGTACGGAAGTCATTCTCCATGGCCTCTCCGAACTCCTCCCACGCCCGAGTTTTTGCCTCAGCAACCACCCGAGCCGCATGCCGCTTGGACTGCCGGTACCTATCTGCTGCTTCCGGGGTCCCACAGGCCAAAAAGGCCCAATAGGACTCCTTCTTCAGCTTGACAGCATCCCTCACCGCCGGTGTCCACCACCGGGTTCGAGGGTTGCCACCACGACAGGCACCAACAACCTTGCGGCCACAACTCCGATAAGCTGCCTCGACAATAGAGGCGCGAAACATGGCCCACTCGGGCTCAATGTCCCCCGCCTCCCTCGGAACGTGTTCAAAGCTCTCCCGGAGGTGGGAGTTAAAGCTCCGTCTTACGGGAGACTCTGCCAGACGTTCCCAGCAGACCCTCACAATACGTTTGGGTCTGCCAGGTCTGACCGGCATCCTCCCCCACCATCGGAGCCAACTCACCACCAGGTAGTGGTCAGTTGACAGCTCCGCCCCTCTCTTCACCCGAGTGTCCAGGACATGCGGCCGCAGATCAGATGAGACGACAACAAAGTCGATCATTGAACTACGACCTAGGGTGTCCTGGTGCCAAGAGCACATATGGACACCCTTATGCCTGAACATGGTGTTCGTTATGGACAATCCATGACGAGCACAGAAGTCCAACAACAGAACACCACTCGGGTTCAGATCAGGGGGGCCGTTCCTCCCAACCACACCCCTCCAGGTCTCACTGTCATTGCCCACGTGAGCGTTGAAGTCCCCCAGCAGAACAAGGGAGTCCCCAGGAGGCGCACCCTCCAATACCCCCTCCAAGGACTCCAAAAAGGGTGGGTAATCTGCGCTGCCGTTCGGCGCATAGGCACAAACAACAGTCAGAGCCCGTCCCCCCACACGTAGGCGAAGGGAGGCTACCCTCTCGTTCACCGGGGTGAACCCCAACGTACAGGCACCAAGATGGGGGGCAACAAGTATGCCCACTCCTGCTCGGCGCCTCTCACCAGGGGCAACTCCAGAGTGGAAGAGTGTCCAACCCCTCTCAAGGAAACTGGTTCCAGAGCCAGAGCCATGCGTTGAGGTGAGTCCGACTATTTCTAGCCGGAACCTCTCAACCTCACACACTAGCTCAGGCTCCTTCCCCACCAGAGAGGTGACATTCCATGTCCCAATGGCCAGCTTCTGTAGCCGAGGATCAGACCGCCAGGGTCCCCGCCCTCGGCCACCACCCATTCCACAATGCACCCGACCCCTTTGGCCCCTCCCACAGGTGGTGAGCCTATGGGAAGGGGGACCCACGTCTCCTCTTCGGGCTGTGCCCGGCCGAGCTCCATGGGTGAAAGCCCGGCCACCAGGCGCTCGCCAACGTGCCCCTCCTCCGGGCCTGGCTCCAGAGTGGGGCCCCGGTGACCCGCGTCCGGGCGAGGGAACATTGTTTCCATTTATATTATTCATCATAAGGGGTCTTGTGGGCTGCGCTTTGTCTCGTCCCTCACCTAGGACCTGTCTGCCTTGGGTGACCCTACTAGGGGCATAAAGCCCCTGACAGCATAGCTCCTAGGATCATTGGGACACTCAAACCCCTCCACCACGGTAAGGTGGCAGCCCAGGGAGGGGACAGACTATTAACAAACTAACAAATACACAGATCAATACAGTTTATATCAAATTGAATTAGAAAGCACATTTGATCTAACCAAACCCAAAATCTTAATATCAAATCTTTATTGCATAACAAACAAATTCTGCACATATGGTTTGAATCAAAACATCTTGCAAAAACAATCATCCTACCATACTTTTATTTACTTGTGGAAGTTCCTGCCATTTTTCATTACCTCATTTTCCTCTTGAAAGAAAGAAACATTTCCTTTTATTCTAGGATGTATTGGAAAGAATACATGTTTCCTGAAATTCTAATATATTCTGAAGTATCTTTTATAGAGATACAAACATTAATAAAGCTGTATTAGTTTGGATTTAGAGCCAAATTAAAAAAAGTCAGTTTTGGTATGATAATCTGAACACAATCAACTTTAAACAGCATAACTGGGTTGAAAAAAGTTAGCAATTCTCAATTCAAAATATGTTTATTGCATATACATCAGAGGTATTTGCTCAAAAATTTAATGTATTTTTTCCAAAGCAGCATTTTGTTTGGAGGATAAAGTGTTGGCCTTGTGTGACTCCGTGGGTTTAACATGGAGTAGAATCAAGTCTCCTTCTCTTGAACTCAGTCAGGGTTCCTGTTTTTGGAGATAAGACACTTTTTCCAAGAGGTCACTTCCAGCAGTCGTGTTTGTCCGGAGGAGATATCTGTGTGTCTTTCTCCATGAGCTACAGCTTTCACAAATCTTCTCTGGAAAAGAGGAAGTAAAAGAGCCCAAAGCAGTTCCGAAACTGACAGATCTTATTTTTCTAATCATTCTTGAGAAAACTGTCACGTTGAATTACCGTTACACTAATGCTCAGTTTATTACAAATATTAACTTTTACTTTGTCTGCTTTTTTTAACATCCTCTTGTTCTCCAAACATGTGGCTGGTGTTGCCATAACAAAAAGGAAGTGAAAAACCAACACAGCATTGATGATGATCAAAAATATATTTTGTAATTTTCCGGATATTTTATCACAAAGGTTATGAAAAGAATGTGCACCCCGCAGCAGCAGTGAATAACTTAATTAAAACAGATGACCTTAAAGGAGAAACCCATAGGAGTGATACTCCCCTCGGCCTCGCACAGTCAGAAAATTCCTCCCACAGAGAGTGGAGGATGAAATGAGGAATTTTCTGTCTGGAATGTCTTTCTGTGTTGAAAAGAGTTGCAAAATATCAGGTCTGAACTTAGTTCTATAGTCATTTAACAAAAAATGGAAGGTGATTTTCCTCCAGCAGCCTGTTCAGTTTCTGAGTCACTGATCTATTAGTCATCAAATTTCCAGGATTTCTTGGTAATTTCAGTAAAACAGGAGAGCTTTTTTTCCTCCCTCGGAGTATACATTTTCCAAATATTTTCAGGCCAATAAATGAGACAAGCGCGTGGATTACGGTTTGGCAGAACATCATTTTATTTTTTTTTTGCATTCCTCTCTGTGTTTCGTAATCTTTCCGTGTCATTTGGCTTTTTTTTTTTTCCAGGGGAAGTGAAGAGCAGAGAATTTGTCAATAGAAATCCCCCTCTCCTTACTCTGAGAGCATGTGGTCAGAAAGATCATTGTTGAAAACCGTTGGTGCCCGACTTCCATATCTCACGTTGGAGAGTTTCATGATCGGCATTTGCTCATGTAAAGATACGAAATTAACTGTAGAACGTGGATTTTACAGGATAAAAGTAATAGGGGGTCGAAATGGGGTAGAGCCAGGGCAACCGACTCAGGACTTGAAAGTCCCAGGTTTGCTCCCGAGTCATTGCACATCTCATGGTGTCTCTGAGCAGGACATCATATCCCCAATTGCTCCATGGGCCCCTTCTAAAGCTGCCCACTGCTCCACTGGGTTAAATGCAGAGCCAATTTTACCATTGTATGGGAACATACAATGCTGACAACACATAACACATTATTATTATTATTATTATTATTATTATTATTATTATTATTATTATTATTATTATTATTATTATTATTATTATTAATCCAAAACTACATGAGGAACATGATGCCACACGTTCCTCAAAACACCAGACATCACATAGCTGGATTCAAGAGTGGACTCCAAGCCCTACTTGAAGCACAGAGGAGCAGAAAATGGTGTTTAATTTGATGAAACATGCAATTTAAAAAAAAAAGTGATTTAATGCACATTTAGCTAACATTCAAAACACTAAGTACAGAAGCACTGAGAGGAGCTCACTGAAAGCCTTTCACCCCTTTGAGGAAAATATCGGTACCCAAAATGATTATTTGGTTTCTGTGGGAGTTCAGTTCTCTCAACATCCTGAAGTCACAAGATGGTGCCAACTATCCACACCTGTGGATCATCCCCCTTGATGACAGTCAGGAGCATAAACAGCTGCAGATGACTCTCTTCACCACTGTTGCATTACATGCTTATGGTTGTTGTGCTTCTAGCCGTCGTTACCTAATGATAAAGAAAAGTCAGTACCAGATTACAATAAGGTTCCCCTTATAATGGCTAATAGTTTATAGATATGTTATTAATTCCTCTATCAACGCTTCATAAATCATTCAAATTTGTTTATAATGCATTAATTAAGGGCAAGAAAGAGTCAAGACTGACCAGTTTCTTGCCAAATACAGGTAGTCCTCGACTTACGAGCCAGTTCCGTACCTACGGGCCGCTCGTATGTCAAAAATTCGTAAGTAGGATCATAATTATTTTTATTTTTTTTAGAAATGAATAATAATAATAATAATGTCCTTTTTTGTCATCTGTGTATGTTTCCCATACACAGACGAAATTCATCTCTGCATTTAACCCAACCACCACCAGGTGGTGCAGTGAGCAGCCATAGAAAGCGCCCGGGGAGCTGGAGAATTAGGTGTGCACTCATAGACACCCCAAGGTGTGTAGTGGCCGGGGCGCGAACCCGCGTCCTTCGGGTCCCAAGTCGGAAGCCCTGCCACTACACCATGTACAGTACAGTACAGTCACCAAGCACTTAGCCTATCCTAACAGTTTTTAAAGATGAAGGAGTGAGTTGAATTGTCTCCCTTTCACATAAAGGGAGCTAGCTCCCTTTATGGGAAGGGAGCCTGCAGGGAGGAGGGAGACAATTCAACTGACTCCTTCATCTTTAAAAACTGTGTTAGGATAGGCTAAGTGCTTGGTGACTGTACAGTACTGTACATTTATCTATTTATTAAAAATATACTGTACAGTACAGTATATATATATATTTTTTATTTTTTTTTTATTTATAAATAGATAAATGTACAGTACTGTACAGTCACCAAGCACTTAGCCTATCCTAACACAGTTAAGGAGTCAGTTGAATTGTCTCCCTCCTCCCCAGCAGGCTCCATTCACATAAAGGGAGCTACTTTCACTTTCACTTTATGTGAAAGGGAGACAATTCAACTCACTCCTTCATTTATTTTATTTTTTTATGAGATGCATATTCGTAAGTCCGGGACCTCGTAAGTAAGAGCGCTCGTAAGTCGGGGACTACCTGTAGTGAGCAAAATCTGTTCACCTACATATTTCATCTAGAGTTATATTAAACATTTCGGACTAAGTTACTACCTTGTACTGTAAATGGTAAATGGTAAATGGAGCTTATTTTATATAGCGCTTTCCAACCCCCTGTGAGGGGCCCCAAAGCGCTTTACAATACCAACCATCCACACATTCATACACCGGTAGCGGCAGACTGCCATGCAAGGCGCTTTCCAGTCCTACCGGGAGCAACTCGGGGTTAAGTGTCTTGCCCAAGGACACAACGACACATGGTGTGGGGAACCGGGATTCGAACCGCCAACCTTCCGATCGGGGGACGACTGCCATTACCACTACGCCACGGCCGCCCACACTGTAAGCACAATAAGCATTTGTAAACCTAAATTTTTAGGATATATTATTAGTTTTAGATACTTATAATGCAGTGACAATGCATTCTAAACAATTATTAATGATTTATAAAGTGTTTATAGAGAAATTAATAACACATCTATAAACTATTTATTAGCCATGTAGGGAAGGTGTATTGTAAAGTGGTACTGAAAAGTCAAACCTAGTGTTCTTACATGTTTCAGCATCAACTTTAGCTGTTTTCTGATCTTGGACTCCCCCTGTTTGGTCTTGGATTCCCTTGTGACTTCTCCAGCTGTCTCCTCGCCTCGGCTCACCTGCCAACCTCAACTTGTGACTCACCTGGGACGTCTTCCTGGAACCACTGGACCCCGGTTCCCACGACAATCCTCAAGCCCATCTGGTTCCAGTTCCTCCACGTGCACTCACTGATATTTCACTGCAACAAATCACTATTAGTTATTGAAGTATGTTCCTGTCTGTCCTTTTTCTCTGCACATTTTGTTAAAACCTTACAGTTTCCAGTTTGCAGTTAGCTAAACCATATATTTGTAAAAAGAAACAAATTTACATGTGTTTATATAAATAAATAGAACAAAGTTTAATTACTTTTTACATAAGAGCCAAGAGAAAATATCCGTAGTTACTTTTTAATATTATTATTGTACCCAAAACACACGTCTCATGTTCTCATTCTGCTATATCAGATGTCTGGACCCCGGAGTCCTTCAGTGGTTCGATGTGTTTGGTTCCTGTGCATCACAATGTCCAGAAGAAGCCTATATTAGTCTCTCCCCTCCTACAGTTTGAGTATGTTAGAGTAACCCGCCCATGTTTGAAGGCCTCCCTCCTCTTGGCTTGTATGCTCTGAGTCAGATACCCAAACACAAGCAGGGCGAGAGGTCTTGTTCTGTCCTCGGATAACAAATAAGACTAAAAACACTCCTAAAAACCACAACGCTTATTCAAGTTTGTTTGTTTTTTGTTGATTTTTTTAATGAGCTTCGTCTTCTGCTCTCTGGATTTTTGAAAACTACAAAAGAAAGAAGAATCTTTGGCTGCAGCAACTCATTGGATTGGAAAAAGTCAACTTTTTTTGCATTAATAAAAGCAAAGAAAATGGCACTTCGACAAAACTCAGAAAAGGAACCGAACATCGAGTTGTTCATCAAGGTCAGTCGATTCTTTTCAGCTCTGTTCACACACTATATGTGACATCACACAGTACTGTACATGTATCTGCTTGTGTTTAAGATCTTGTTGTCCTGAAAGTAAAAAGGCAGGAAAACAGATTTTCTTTTCTTTTTTTATATATCAGTTTTTCAACATTGTGGATTAGCAGGGAAGTGTTTGTTTCTGAGAGTCAATCAGAGGACAACTCTGATGGGTGCCATGCAGCGTGTGGCTGATGTTGACGTGTTTGGATCCCTGCTGAGGGTCACAGCAGGCTGTTATCAGTCAGCTCTGACTGACTGAGCGTTATCATCACATGCCCAGAAGAAGCCAGGAGCACGGAGAGCGACTGGCCTCAGCCCTGAACTCGACACACCCACTTTAGTCCCGCAAACAGTTGTCAGAAAGTCTTAGTTAAAGCTTAGAATACACAAAAATGGCCATATCTCAGTCTGATTTACAGACATTGACGCATATAACTAGGGATGGAAATTGATAAGAATTTGGCAATTCCAATTCCTTTATCGATATAACTTATCGATTCGATTCCTTATCAATTCTGTTATCAATTCTCATTTGGTTAGGCAATAAAATATAGTAAACCATTTGTGTGCATGAACATCACTCAGATAATGGGTTATATGATACAGTATAACCCATTATCTGAGTGATGTTTAAAACTTTGAACTATTTAGAGGCAACGCCTGTTAGTAAAATATCTCAAGAACCACGAGGCAAATGTTGATGAAACTTTCCGGAAATAATTCATTGGTGTACCTCTACAATGGATTCACTTTTTGAGTTACTTTAGTTCAAGCGAACTGACTTTAGGAAACATCAAATTGTCGAGAAGGTGGTGTACAACCCACTGTCAGCATGTTTGAAAGAACAGAACACCCTCGAGGTTTTACAGTCTGGTTTTAAATCTCTACACAGTACAGAATCTGCCCTTTTAAAGGTTTTCAGCAACATATTTTTAGCAACGGACTCTGGTGACTGTGTTGTCCTCTTGCTTTTAGATTTATCATTTGCTTTTGACACAGTGGACCATAACATCTTACTTTGTCGTTTGAAGCAGTGGTGGTGGTGGGGTGTGTCAGCGGTGCAGCACTGGACTGGTTTAGAGGAGCGTACTTTCTGTGGCCATCTTGGTAACCACGTGTCCTCTGCTCCTCTCTTGTGTGGGGTTCCACAGGGCTCAGTTTTGGGCCCCCTCCTCTTCATGCTTTACCTGCTCCCTCTTGGCTCTGTTTGTTGAAAATATAGAATCTCCTTTGTTACGCAGATGATGTGCAGATGTCTCACAAAAAAAAAAGGACTAACTCTCGGGCCCCTCTGTTTTCATGTCTGGAGGACATCAAAACCTGAATGGCTGTGAACTTCTTAAAGTTCAATGAGGGAAAGACTGAGGTGATGGTCTTTGGAAGCTCCACTGAGACTCCCAATGTAGATGTTGGTTCCTTGGACCAGTATATCAGGCCAACAAACTTGGGGGTCAAAGTCTATGCTGGACTAAAATTAGAAAACCAGATCAGAGCTTTTGTTTAACTATTTTTTTTCCATCTGAGGCAACTGGCTAAAGTGAAGCCAATTCTTTCTCAGCGACATTTTGAAACAGTAATTCATGCTTTTTTTTACATGGCTGGACTACTGTAACACACTATACAGGAATCTGAGATGTTGACTTTTAATCATTTTTACGCCTTTTATTATCTGACTGTATGATTGTTTTATTATGTGTACAGCACTTTGAGTCTTTTTGAACTACATCACTCCCTTTTCTCAGATGCTGTCAAACTAAACTCAAGCTTTCTCAAAGGTCACTTAGCTTTGTCTCAAGCTAAGCTTTGTTCAAGTTTGCTGACAAACATGAGTGTTGTATCAGCCTTCACATTTCAACAAAGTTTAAGTTTGATTTGGCGACCACAGGGTTGGAAAACACTGCATGGAGCTGGCTAAAATTGGAGTCAAGCTGTAAGCGTCTGTTTTCCGTTCTAGGATAATGCCTGCATTTCCCTTTCCACAGAGCAAATGGTTTATAAATACCCCAGACACTCCTTTCACTTCCAAAATGTCCATTTGAATCAGCAGAAGAGATTTAATAGTGACAGTTCATTTCTGTTGGGTGCAAACATGAGACGACATCTCTGATTTTATTTCTTGTGGTCTTTTTTAGGCTGGACATGATGGTGAAAACGTTGGAAACTGCCCGTTCTGCCAAAGACTCTTCATGGTGCTGTGGTTGAAAGGAGTGAAGTTTACAGTGACCACTGTTGATATGAGGAAGTAAGCACTCCACCTAATTTAAAAAAAAACACCTTCCTGAACATCTGGTCATGGGGACTTGTACATAGAGCACTATTAAGAGGGGTTTTAAGTACCGTATTTTCTGGTGTATAGGTCGCACCGGTGTATAGGTCGCATTGTCCAATTATCACCAATAGATTAGAAAAATCCCTAGATAGGTCGCACCTACGTTTAGCTCTGCTGCAAATGTCTGCCACAGGAGCGCACAGCAAGGCTTTTAAGAAGATTAACACTTAAAAACAATTATTTGTTTGATAAAAATTATAGCAAATATGTGTCTGAGCTGAACTTTTCCTTAATAAATGAACGTAATTGTGAAATGAGCTGGATTTAAAAATTTGTTTCGCCGAAAGTGATAACAAGCCATATACTGTATAGGTTGCAGGCCTTGAAAAAACCATTAAAAGGTGCGACCTGTACACCGGAAAATACGGTAACCCAAACCCTTTCTCAGCAGTTAATACGTGTGTGTTTTGTGGAGGTGAAAGGGAGGAGGCTGAAAAACCAACACGTACAAAGAGATTTCTGTCCCTTTAAAACAAATGCCTTCTTTAATTAAAGCTTATGGGTTTTCTCAGGGTCAGTATCAAGAAGCAAATAAGATCAGGAAACTTTAAAGGGTTGCTGATAAATGGGTGATTCATAACTTACACACACCGGTCTTTTAAACTGATGACCACTCCCAGAGCTGTGTAAACTCAACAGTATGTGTTAATATAATATTATTAATCCACAGTGATGATTCTGACAGGCTCAACAGCCTGGTGCTTGTTCTGAATCCCCTCCTCTGCTTCCTTGTCCTCATCGTTCTGTCATCTCCAGGAAGCCAGCCGAGCTCAAGGACTTGGCCCCTGGGACTAACCCTCCTTTCCTCCTCTACAACGGCACCCTGAAAACAGACTTTATCAAGATCGAGGAGTTTCTTGAACAAACACTGGCCCCTCCCAGGTATTATTGCATTTAATTGTTTCTCAAGCGCCGCTGAAGAGGGAGTCTGCTCGTCTTGTTTTCTCTGTGAACAAAGTGCCTATCAAGGCTTCTCTCTTCTTTTTGTCTACACTCAAGGTATCCTCATCTCATCCCAGTAAACAAAGAGTCGTTTGACGTGGGGGCTGACATCTTTGCAAAGTTTTCAGCTTTCATCAAAAACAGCCCAAACAATACTGGTGAGTTTGATATTTGGGGGATTTACGGTACAGTATTTTCTGGACTATCGCACCTTTACATAAGTTGCTTTGTCCAATTATTGTCAATAAATTGGAAAAATCCATAAACAGGTCGCACCTTTATATAAGTCGCATCTATTATACGCTGGTGAAGATTCTCAGTCGTCCAGGACATGATGAAATAAAAATTGAACGCCTTTTTTTAAATCTATTATACGTCACCGCTACGCGACGCGTCAGCGCGTCATTTGCCCTGCTGAAAATGACGACCACAGAAGCATGCACGGAAGGACTTTTCACAAGATTAACATGGTAAAAACAATTTGTCTGCTGAAAATTATAGCAAACATGTGTCTTAGCTTAACCGTTCCTTAATAAATTCACGTAATGGTCAAATCTGCTGGATTTAAATTTTTTCGCTTTGAAAAAGTACAAGGAAAAACAACGAAGCTAACCGCAACACATTTACGTCTATAAAACATTGAATTTTATCTCAAACATCTCATAAAGCTAATCAGTTGTAAATATCCATCTAGTGATTACGTTCTGTAAGTTTGATCAAAATCTGTCCTGTGGTTCTTGACCTATTTTGCTAACAAACACTGAGCTAACAGCAAAGTAGCTAGTTCATACCTCCAGAGCAGGAGGCCGGGCTGCGACAGACTGAGTCCGTCCAGAGGAGGCTCTCGTCGGACACATGAGGTGGGAACGGTTGGTGTACCCTAGCGGACAAAGGTGGTACTGCACCCCTAGCGGCCGAAAGTGGTCCTGCACCATTTTTGCCAAAATGGAAAAACGGTCATATCTGAGCCAAAAATTTGTCTAATAATATGGGGGAAAATCCATAAACAAGTCTCACCTCTATATAAGTCGCAGGGCATGCAAATTAGGCAAAAAGGTGCAACTTATATGTCCGGAAAATACGGTATGTATTAATTGCATCCGACTGCATGCATTTACACTGAAAAACTCTATTTCTAAACATTTAGTGCAGGAGAAGAACCTGATGCGTGAGTTCAAGCGGTTGGACGAGTACTTAAATGCACCCCTACCCGAGGAAATCGACCACAACTCAACAGACAACATCATCACATCCAAGAGGAAGTTTCTGGATGGAGATCGCCTCACGTTGGCGGACTGCAACCTGCTGCCCAAGCTGCATGTCATCAGGGTGAGATGCTTATGACTGAAGTCCTCCGAAAACATATTGAAACTGCAAAAGGTTACACAAAAAAGACTCTTTGAGGAGTCAAGAGTTGGATGGATCTGATTCATAAGGGTAAACTAGGAAACCATTTCCTCTGTCAAGGTATGAACGTTGGTTTTAAATATAAATATCATGGAAAATATTTATGGATGTGAAATTCATCTCAAGAAAAAAAAAAATGGGTCAAACAGTAAGACCACCACCCCAAATAAGTTCAATTAAAGTCTAAAAATGTGTTTTCCAACTCTGAAATTAAAAGACACTCAAAAAAATTAAAGTACTTTAAGGTACTTAAAGTATATAAAACATTAAAAAGTTTATCCTCATCTGTATCGGATGTTTCAGCTTGAAAGAGATTACCGGTAGTTCAGCTGATTTCTAGATTCTGAAATGCAAGTCTGCACTCAGTGTAAACAAAAACACTTTTGTCTGTAGATTTTACTTAACAAATCTGAGTATATAGTATAATATGTACCAATACATAAAGTTGTTGGTCTTCTCTATTCAAAATGCATTTTCTTGAACATCAAGATACTTTTTTGTCACTTCGGCTGCTTGATAAACATCTGCATTAGCAGTTGCTTGTTGTCGCCACTTGTATCGCTTGCAGTTCTAAATGTAAGTGAACATTACTCAATAAGAGAAGAGAATGTGCAGATTTTGTTTCTTACGGAATTAATTCTTCTGTTTTGTTTTTGACTTGGTCAAGTATTGATCAAGCAACAAGTATTTTTAACTTCTGGACCTAAATTTGACCTAAAATTTGTTCTTTACAGAAATTATCAGTGATTTTTGGATGTATGGAAAGACGAACAAACCAAAACGAAATATTTTAATACTTTTTTCCATTTATAGATATAATGTAATATTTTCTAAATTAATAGACATCTAATCAACTAAATTCATTGTTTAGTGCACTTCATTTAGATTAATTTATTTTTACTGGAAATCTGGTGATGTTTTTAGGTGAATGTTTGCAGAAAAAACATCTAGGTATTTCAGAAAATTTAAAACTCACTAATAAAGCTCTGAGTTCATCTTTTCCCTGTCTTTTCAATAAAAAATATTTACAAAATATCACACTTGGATTTTTCTTTCCATTCATTTCAGGTTGCTGCCAAGAAGTACTGCGATTTTGACATTCCTGCGCACTTTACAGGCGTTTGGCGATACCTTCAAAACGCCTACGAGAGGGAGGAGTTCAAACAGACGTGCCCGGCTGACATCGAGATTGAAAAAGCTTACTTCGGCGTTGCCAAGAGGAAATAAAAATGTTCATTATCTCTTGTTAGAGGCCTATTTAAACCATGGTTGTAGAGTTAATTATAATTGGAGGGTGCCACTGAACCTAATCCTCCAAATCCTATAGGATGATGTCATACAACAACATTTTGGTTTTATGTACCAACTGTTTATCTATAATCACTCACAGATAAAAGAAAAGGCCAAAAGTGCAATTAACTGATTTTTATTATTATAATTATTGTTTATAGTGTAAATATAGATATTTTCACTTTTTTAACCAGCAAATCACTTGCACTAATAGTTGGAGAACAGTTCATTTTAAAAGATTTTTGTTTAATAATCTTCTCATTGGATCATGTTTTCTCACCAGCACACTATTAAAAAGTATCAAACTTTTGTGTAGTTTGTGTGCATTTTAAAGTATTATGCTGTTTTAATAAAACTTTAAAGTATAACAAATACGCTTTTCTGCTTGGCCTCAGTTTGTAACACAGTATTTCCAGAAACATGCTGTAATTACAAAGATCAGAAAGACAGAAATTAAACATGTGCTGCAAAGTTTTTAACCGGTTGTACAAAATTAATATCAGAATGCTTTTGTTTTTACACTTAAGGTGTTTACTGCTTGTGGGGAAACAGTTTACTGGAACTCCTCTAACTGATGAAGCCCTCCAGATAGAGGGTGAAACGTTTCTATAAAAAAGAAACTGTCCAGTTGAACCGACTGAGAATTATTGGGCTTTTTTTTTTCTTTTTTTTTTTTTGCAACTTCCCTTTTTCAAAGAATGAAGCTTTAGAGACACAATTCGAAGAGTCACAGTCCTTTAACATAAAAATGTTACTGAGAGCCTTCACAAAATATTACTGCATATAAATCATATATATGTATCTATGAATATGCATTTTGTGAAAAAGTAATGAATAAATAGTCCTCAGTCCTGCCATGCCCATCTACCTTGTAAACCTCCTCCCAGTTTCACCTCATCAGCCCCAGTTTTTAAAGTCTTTCAGCTGTCATTCATTCCTCAATGAGGATTGTGCATTATACATGTCATGTCAGATGTCCTCTTTGCCTAACTGTGACCTTTCCTTAGTTAATGTAATTTTTTTCTGCCGCCATACGGTTGCAAGGGAAGAACACCAAAGCAGAAGACTGAGAAGAACATAACCCAGACAGCTCAGGAATAAAAGATAAGTGAGGTTTATTCACATGTGAAATTACGTGTACAGGTATTTAGAGAAGGCTCTAGGGAAACAACCTGAAAAGAATGAGGACTGGTAAGTATCCAAAGAGCAGCTTGATGTACTGGTAATTGTTTCTCTTACAGTTTCCTTTAGGATTGTCAGCATATAGGAGGGTAGAGGATCTCAGGTAAGTAGAAGGCAAGTGGGTGCAACAGGTTTCTTCAGGTCCGGTCCTTACTTTGGAAACACTGGAAACGTACAGGTAGGTCCAGGGCCAGACTCTCCGGGAAACAGGAGCTATGAGGACACAGAGGAAAGACAGGTAAATATGATTTCAATTCTCAAAAACACAGGAAAGCTGTCACTATACCAATTGGTATGTGATGTTCCAGCGTCTGATGGAACACTGAATCATCATCATATACCCTGGAACTTGCTAACAGGATTGGTTTCAGTTGCTGCGTATTGGTGCTGCTATGCCACAAGGGAGGAACTGCAAGATAAGAAACACTAAGAAAGAAACACTGGAATCCCACAGTAACCCCCTCTCAAGAATCGCCTCTTGGCAATCTGGAACCTTTCTTAGGATGGTCTATATAAAAGCAAGAAATGAGGCTTGGGTTGAGAGTGAGGGACGGGCCTCATGTATCAAAGACTTGCGTGGATTTCTTACTGAAAAGTGACGTACGGTCAAATCCAGAAAAGTGTCTACGCACAAAAAAATCCAGATTTATCAAGCTGTGCGTACACCGGTATCCACGCACATTCCTTTTGTACATCACAATGAACGTGGAACTGAGCGCACGTGAGACACCTCCCCTGACACGCCTACATTTACATATGTTAAACAGATGCAAATTACTTCCTGCATGTGTGAAGGACATGTTTGTTTGATCCCTGCGCGATCAGAAATGATCTCTAGATTCAGGAAAACAATGGATTTAATATAATATGAGTGAGGACAAACATCCTAAGTAAGAATAGTAATAAACTGTGTTCATCACGCAAAGAACGAGTGATTGTGTGCCGGTATTCGTGTGCGCGCACGCTGCTGTCAGGTGCGCCACCGGCTCATTCATTCATTCTGAGTGAAAATATTAACTTTGCGCACGAGTTAATTACCATAATTACTGTAAACACAGAGGAACTTACTTGGATGTTTGCTAGAACATAGATCTTCGTTTATTTAATAGATGATATGAAGAAACGAGTCTCTGCGTCTCAGTGGAGACTTTTCATGACATGACGTGATGTTGGAGTCTCCAAAGCGCGCGCTGCAGCCTTGTGCGCAATCTGTTTGTCTGTGAAGCTTTTACTCCCATACAAGTTATAAATGGTGTACTTTCACGTGTCATTTTGGAGACATCTACAATAAACACAGATAATGACACACCTCCACTGCCGTGTAACACCGGCGAGGGTGCACGCGCGCTCAAAGCGCGACCATAACTCAGCCTTTGGGATCATATGGATGAGACCATTCCATTGGACATGAATCGGCTTTGTGTGGACTGGACTGGCACAGCCCTGATCGACCTGCCAGCTCCCTCTAAGCTCCTGTGGAACCCCAGTTTCTGCACGTGCACGCGTGATGCGCGGCCCCTGTGTTGCGCCAGTGCGCACTGCGCAGCAGTGCCAAACTGAAAAATGATTATTTCTGAAAACGGCTGATAAGCCATATCCTAGATCAGAGAATTATATCTGTTTATAAATAAATGCTCTGCGTGTTACACTATCTATATCCTCCAGTAAGGCTGAATGTATCCGTTCCTGTTACATTTATTTTTTGCACAACTTTGCGCGTCCATGTGGATGTACTTGTTAATCGTGTGTTTGGTGGGAATATTAATCATTTTCACATCATGAACAGTTAATAGTAATAATAATAATAATAATAATAATAATAATAATAATAATGAATTCAATTTATAACGCACCTTTCATTAATGGAAATCTCAAAGTGCTACAAAGTGCAACAGAATTAAATGTCGATAAAACAAATAATAAAACAGTTAAAATCAACAACAGTATCAACTAAGATCAAAAGTAGAATCATGAGGAGGAAGAGTATGCTCGGTTAAAAAGAAAGGTCTTCAAGCCGCTCTTAAAGTCAACCACAGACTGTGGGGCTTCAGTTTCTCAGAAGCACCTGTAAGTGTCGCCAAAGGAACAAGAACCACAGAAACGTGCGTACGCAAGCAGGGGAGCTGGCGTGGAAATGTACGTGGATGCGCAGATATTCACGTTCATTTCAGTTTTGATACATACGGGGTTTTGCGTGGAAAGTGACGTGCGCAATGTTTTTGTGCGCACGCACGGTTGATACATGAGGCGAAATCAAAGATCTTTCCTCCAGGCCATAACCTTCCTTTTTGACCAAGAACTGTAAACCTCGACCTTTGGGTCTCACATCCAAGATTTGACGGACGGTATAAGCTGGATGGTTCTCAGTAAGTTGAGTGTGTGGAGGGATGTTGGCAGGAGGACACAGAGAATTCTGAGACGGGTTTCACTTGGGAGACATGAGATGTAGAATAAATGCCCATGGAAGAAGGTAGCTTGAGTCTGACAGCGGAGAGGTTGATGATTTGCTCAATAGAGTATGGATCTATGAATCTGGGGGCCTGGGATGTCCTTAATGTTAATGTCACATGTAGATAGCCATACCTTACAGACAATTTGTACATGGGAGCTATAGAGTGATGTCAATCAGCAAATCTTGTTCTGGTCTGCTGTGAGAAAGAAGGCACTTTTTGATTGACGCCAAACTCTTCAGAAGCAGTGGAGATTGTGTTGCACAGAAGGTGGATATCTCAGACTCTTGATTAAAGAAAAGAGGTGGAGAGAAATCCAGAGATGCCTCAGAAGATGAGAGACTAATATAAGAGGAGGTATGCATATTATATGCCTATTTGACCCAAACCAGATGTTGGCTCAATGATGATGGGTTTTTGTTGATTACACACTTGAGAGTGGCCTCCAGCTCCTGGTTGCAATGTTCGGTTTGGCCATTAGATTGGGGATGGTACCCTGATGTGAAATTGGACAAGACCCTGAGAGTGATGCAGAAAAACTTCCAGACTTGAGAGATTAATTGAGGTCCTTGGTTAGATACAGTATATGTGGGGATGCTATGGATCCTAAAAACTTGCCGGACCAGGAGATGGTCCAGCAAGGACCATTCACTCCAGAGTGGAGGGAAATTTACACAGGGAAACAAAGTAGAATGCCTAGGAAAACCTGTCAATGACTAAGTATTTTGGTGTTACCCTCTGAGGATGGTAGTCCAGTAATGCAGGGAGATGTGTGACCATGGGCAACTACAAGTCAGCAAGGGCTGAAGAAGGCCAGCAGGAGGTTGATTTCTGCACTTGCTATGTACACAAATGGGAGAACCTGCCACAACCTCTTAAATGTCACTGTTTATAGTTGGCCACCAGAAGTGTCTCGTGAATGAGAGCATACAGTTACAACCGTGGTGATATCTCTCTCAAAGTCGATTGTCAATTCAGATGTCCAGGCTTATTAATTCATCCAAATTTCATGGCTTGTCCCTTGTAGCGAGTTGGTCCTTTATCTGTTCGTAAAGTGAGTTAATAAAAGTACCTCACAGAGCTCGCTCGTCCCAATACATCTTCTCCGCCTGATACAGAAGGGTTTAGAGAACTCCCAACATAGGTAATCTTGGAGGAATTGGAGGAGTTCGTGCCCAGCTGAAATTCAGTATGCACTGTGTAATAATACAGGCACTTAGTCAGTTTACTGATTTACCTATATTTTAGATGTAAATTTGAAAAGGGTTTAGACTGACACAAATTATCATCAATTTCACGAGTTCTCTCTTTTTCAGTGTAATATTCAATAAATCTGTGACTAGGTGGTGAGATGTAAAAGACAAATGAAACGTTAACTTATGTTGATCCACCAGGAGATAAATTATTTAATTAACAAATCATAAAATTACATCACAACATATTTACAATGATTGGATCGATCGGAATTTCCTATAACTAACTTTTCAGCAGATGTAAACTTAGAGACAACAGACAAGTTAAGGGTCTTATATTAACTTTTCTGCAGGCACAAACTTAAAGTTTAGTTACTGGGAAAAGATATAGTTTAGAAGTTGTATCAGCATGAGAAGGAGGAATAAGATGGAGTATGAGGAGAGGTAATATCTTGAAGTGAATTTAACCAGGAAACAACGACCCACTCCTGATCAGCGTCCGCTGGACCCAGGTTCGCTATGAACAATGACTTTTACTTTTGTGAAGATTCATCGTCCAAGGAGCTATGGTAAAGTTGGGATAGCCTTAACGTGCATGGACCGTCCGTACCGCCACGTTTCTGCAGGCTTTCCAAGTGTTCACCTTCAGCGTCTCCTGAGATCCGCTTCGACTTCAGCGAGGTAGTGAAACTGAAAGTTATGCACCATAACTCATGTTCCCTGAAGGAAGGGAACGAGGTGCAACATACTTGCTATGGGAATTGCGCCCCCGCGATTACCTGAAGGAATATACTCACGCCTTTACGGCTAGGGCGTCACCGCCGCGCCAGAGGCCCCGCCCTCTGGGTACTTAAGCGGCTGACGCCCCTCCATCTTTCTCCAAAATTGCACTTCACCGAGCTTTCAGCATTGAAAAGGGCCAGATATGTTGCACCTCGTTCCCTTCCTTCAGGGAACATGAGTTATGGTGCATAACTTTCAGTTCCCTTTCAGTCTGGTCTCTCGGTGCAACATACTTGCTATGGGAACGTAATCCATTCACGCCCTTGAAATGCTCAGTAAAATGCATGCTAGAGTGAACGTCTGCCCTTGACCAGCAGGCATCTCAAGGCTACTTTCTACTGTGTGTTAGAAAGGACAGCCTGAGTGACGTCACACGCAGTAACATCCAAACTGTAATGCTTTGCAAAAGTGTTTAATGAGCTCCAGTTTGCCGTAGCGCAGATGTCAGCAACTGGTACACCCTTGAATAATGACCAGGAAGTGGCCAAGCCCCGAGTGGAGTGAGCGTGCACTCCAGAGGGCACCTGTTGACCTTTGCTACTGTATGCCCTTTTAATGGCCTCAGTCACCCAATGTGAGAGGTGTTGTTTTGATAGGGCCTTCCCGGTAGCAGGTGCTGCAAAGCAGACGAATAGTTGGTTTGTTCTTCTCCATTCGGCTGTTCTCTGCATGTAAGTGCGTAAAGCTCTCACGGGGCAGAGAGCCTTCAGCCTTTCCTGTTCCTGAGTGAGGACAGGAGCAGGTGGAAAAGAGGAGAGATCAAAGTCCAGACTCCTGTGGTTCAAAGTCAAGACCATGGGAATGTATGCGGGATTAGGCCTTAGTGTGACCTTTGACCCGTCAGGGGCGAATCTGGTACACACTGGATGTACAGACAATGCATGAAGGTCACCCACGCGTTTCGCCGAGCACAGTGCCAGGAGTAGAGCGGTTTTATAAGATAATAAATCTATCTTAACCTCGCTCAGTGGCTCGAATGGGGGGTCACAGAGAGCCCCCAGGACCAGGCCAAGATCCCAACCAGGGGTCAGGGTCCTGCTGGGTGGTTTAGTCCGAAGCACCTCCTTCATAAATCTTATTATGATTGGATGTGCTCCAGGTGTCCTGTGTCCCCAGCCTTCGTGACAGGCTGAAATAGCTGATAGGAAAACTTTAATCGTTGAATAAGAACAACCTTTTTCCAGTAAGTCCTGAAGGAAAGTCAGAAGCTGAGCCAAGTCGCATGCATAAGAAATAATATTTCTTTCTGAGCTCCAGGCTTCAAAAATACGCCACTTCTGTGCGTATAGAGACTACGTTGACATAGTACGGGCATTTTGTATGGTTATTACCACATTTTCTGGCAGGCCTGACGCCATCAACTTGTTCTTTTCAGCCAACAAGCTGAGACTTTTGACAGTTCCTGGCCTAAGAAGCTGGACTGCCCCTTCTGGTGACACAGAGGATATGAACCCCTGGGGGTCAACCAGGTTGGGAAGAAGGTCTCCTTGCCGGTGTGCCCTCAGGTTGCTCTGCTCAGGGGTAATTGAGGGCAGATGTAACCTGTCATCCTTATTAGACAGGATTGGAGCAAAAAGTCTATTTTCCCCCTCCAAGTTTGGGGTCATGAGACTGAGAGACTGCAAGTTTTGTAAACGAGCAGATCTCCTGATTCCAATCCGTTTTCTGGAGTGGTCCAGTTTACTGGTCCGTGGCTTTAATGGAGCATCGGCACCAGGTAAACCGACCGGGGTCTGTGTTTCACCCGTTGGGAGAATTTTGCTTGAAAGCAGATCTGGATCAGCACAGAGAGGGAGGTCACGTGCTGTCTGATTACTGCTTGGACATTACGTGTCCCTCATTAATAACAAAGGGGCAGTTGCAACGTGAGAACGTGGGGATGTTCCTTTTGGTTTGGCAGACTTCAGATTATTTGGTGATAAAGAGCCCAGTCCCCTTTGAAGAACAGGAAGAGAGATCTGATTCAACTCTGATTTGTTTTCATCCACAGCCTGAACACAATCGCTGCTGTGAAGGTGTGAAGCTTGTGGCTACCTGAGGGCATCTGATGTAGCCCTCCCGTCATTAGATTCTTTCGGCATGCCTCCCTGAGGTGCGGACATGTCACATGTTTGTCTGGTTAGTGTATTGGCTACCCCATCGTTCACAATGGACCGAGGGCTTGAGCACGTGACCCTCCTCACCTGTCTCCGTGAGGGGTGTGGGGGGTGCTTGCAGACGCCTCTGTGTATGCTTACTGTAGATGAATCAGATGCAAACTGCTGGGGTTTATTTATTAGGCTAATACCCCGTGGGCCGTGAGGGAGGGAAAAGGCCCCCTCCCTTTATGACGGCTTGCAGACCAGAGGGACCTGTCTTGCCGAAGTTATTTGTGTGTTGTTGTTTTTGTTTTGTTTTTGAGAGTCAATAAAACAGAGAGGAGCTGTTTCATGAGCTTTATTCGTGCTTATGTGCAATGATGTACATGATTCTATGTCACTCACAGCAGAGAGAGCATGATCTGTGCATGCAGTAGATAAACCAGCTTTTTGTACCGTGTTACAAGTAAAGTCTGGACATGAAGGGATCATTCCCAGTACCACGTGGGCGGATGATCGTGTAATGTGGGAACGTGGACCTGGTTCATCAGGCACGTTTCTGTCTAGTGTCCCGGTTCGCCGAGGAGGCCCTGTGTTTGGCCGCTTGGCGGGGAACAAACCTGTTTTTGCTCCATGCGTGCTTGGTACGAGGTTGGCCCGATGGGGGTCTCTGCCGGGGCTCTTCCTCGCATGCTGGCCGCTTCTGCGGTGGGGCATGCGTTGCCGAGTGGTGTCGAGACTACGTAGGTCTGCTTCTAGCAGACTCCCTTGGGGGGACGAAGCTTCTCCGGGGAATGCCCACCAGGTGAGTTTCCGCCTGCCTGCGTCTTTGGTCCAGCTTGGTCTGAATTCGCTCCAAAGCTTTACCAAATAATCCCGTCGGCTCTATCGAGTGGTGGAGAAAAGACACCTTTTGTCCATCAGGGAGATCCGGTAAAGTCATCCACAGGTGGCGAATCGCTATGACCACTTCCGCCATGCCCCTGCCTTGTCCAACAGCAGTTTTCCCCATCATACGGAGCACAAAGTCTGTTGCTCTGCGGGCTTCGTCCAGCAAGTCGGCGGCCGCCTGCTTGTCCGTTGTTACCTGGAGCTGTTGTAGTTTTTCAGCCAGGTAAGCCTGCATTAACGCGGACGCGTTCATGGTGCGCGCCGCGAGTCCCTGAGCCCTGTAGCACTTCTCGAGTAGAGACGCTGAAGCTCGACAAGCCTTGCTGGGGAGAGTTGGTTTTGTTCCAGATGACTTTGGAGCCAGGTGAGACGCTAGTGTGTCCTCAATCTGAGGCACGTTAGCTATTCCCACCTCATCCATCCCGTCTACGTCGAGGAACTGTGAGAGGGGAAGGAGCATGGGGGCTCTTGGTTGAGTCCAGGTGCGAGTTAGTTCTGTGAGGAAGTCCGGGAACACGGGCATCCTTTGCCTCGTGGCGGCCTGCTACTTCGAGTAAAAATAGTTTCCTGCCAGCCTCGTGACCTGTTGGCGAGGCGGAGGTTCAGGCCATGGGATGTGCAACGCGTCCGCTGCTTTGTGGCACAAGTCGAACAGAGTAGGGATGGAAAAGTCGGTTTCTGGGAGCATAGGTACCGGGGTCTGGAAGAGATCTTCACCCTGATCCTCCAGTTCCAAGTCTGTTTACTCCGTTGAAAATTCGCCCGAGGCTGAAATTGAGATCTCGTCCTCGTTCATCATGCCTCGGGTGTCGAACTAGACTGTTGGGTCCATCATAGGAGCCAGCACGTCAGGGCTGTTGCCCCATTCGACTCGTGTGCTGTCATGTAGAGCCATGTTCTCTAGCTCTGGCGTGGGAGTGAGGGGCTCCGTGGTGTCCGCGTCCGCTGGTGTCGCTGAATTGCCCATGGCTTTGGCGACGAGGTCAACCCGATGCCGCAGCACCGCATCCAGCATGAGGCTGCAGTGTGGGCAAAAGTCGGGCGCATCCAGTGCTGTTTATGCGTGAAGCATTCCCAGGCAGACTAGACAGGCCTCGTGGGTGTCCGTTGCTGCTAGGGAGAAACCGCATCCACTGGGACAGGCGCGTGAAGATGGACTCGCCATCCCGCTGGTTTTCCTTGGAAGTCTCGCCTTTCGCTTTCCTTTCTCCGGAGTCATGTCCGAGATAAGGCGAGCGAGTCCTTCCAGAATCTTTTTTTTTCTTTTTCCTTGAATTGTCTCCTCCGTCTCATCGCTTTCGCTGGCTAGCTCGCTAGCTCGCTAGCAGTTAGCGAAATAGCTTTTTTCTTGGCGTAGTTCTGTGGCATAGTTAGCGCCGCCGAGCGAAGCAACCTGTAGAGAGAGGAGAAGAAAATACTTTGGGGTTAAGAGAAAATGTGCCGGACTAGCTTTCGCTAGTCCAGCAATACGCAGGAATAATTCTCTGTGCGCTCTGTGTAGGGAGCAAGCTCACCTCAAGTTGAGCGATGAAGCAACAGAGAAGTCCCGCCAAGAGGTAGTTCAGGTTTAGCGAGGTGAAGGGCAAAAAAGAGAAAGATGGAGGGGCGTCAGCCGCTTAAGTACCCAGAGGGCGGGGCCTCTGGCGCGGCGGTGACGCCCTAGCCGTAAAGGCGTGAGTATATTCCTTCAGGTAATCGCGCGGGGCGCAATTCCCATAGCAAGTATGTTGCACCAAGAGACCAGACTGAAAGGGAACTGTTTCTGGTTTGATTTTCAAGATAAAAGATTCCTTTGAAGGAATTTCACTAAATTGAAGCTTTTTACAGCTTGAAGTGAATTTATAACTGGCGTGTTATAAATCCTTAACTGATGACATAGACCGTTGGCTCATGGTCAGACGTCCCAGCTGCTTTGGGGAACCTCATGGTTTGAGTTCCTCAGCCGACTTCAGGCTCAGACAGGAAGTGGAACCTTAAGAGAGGAGGGTTGACCCAGTCAAATCCATCCCGCTCTTTGGTTGTTTCCCAGAGAACGGGAGTGATTTTTTAGTACGTCAGAAGATTAGCAGGTGTGAACAAACAGAGAATCTGTTTTGAGAATAGAGGGATTTGTTTTCAGAGAAAGGAGACAGAACGACAAGTTTAGTCTAAAGATGTGATCATAGTGTCTCAAAAGATTTCAATTTTCAAAAAGCACAGGAAGGCTGTCACTGTACCTACTGGTATGTAATGTCCCAGCATCGGAAGGAACACTGGATCATCCTTATACACCCCTGGAGCTCAGGATTGTCCTCAGTTGCTGCTCATTGGTGCTGATCTGCCACAAGGGTGGATCTGCAAGGCAAGAAACTCTGGAATCCCACAACACGTCAGCCTTTGTTTCATTAAATAAAGGTTGATAATAATTTCTAAAATGAAACTATTGAAGTTCTATGATCTGGTGGAATATAATATTCTTTTATTAATGTATAACAGAATCAAACACTGCTTCCGAATATTCAAAAAAAATTTGTAAAGAAGGAAAGCAGTTATAACCTTAAGGGAACTGATATTTTTGTTAAACCACGTTATCAGAGAGTCAGAGTCAGAGAGTCTTTATTGTCATTTGCACCGCATGTGGTACATGTGATGAAAACGAGATTATGTACACGGGGTCCCAGTTACATCCAACAACAAATGCAAGAGAAAAACAGTAATAACATCTAGAATTAACTAAGAAAAACATCAACTAGTAATACACTAAGCCTAATATAGTGGAAATAAACAGCAGCACGAACACGTTATAGAACACGTTTTAGGAGTAGGTCTACTTTAATAGGGCATAGGTATGTGGAATGGTTTGGATAATAATGTCAAAAAGGCTAAGTCTGTGTTTATACTGTATTTAAGAGAATGATTAAGAGTAGCCTGGTTAAAACCAGACCCTTGTCCTTCACTTCGCTTCGTACTAGTACAAAGCGAAGTGAAGGACAAGGGTCTGGTTTTAACCAGGCTAGAAAGAGTGAACTTTTGAAAAAATATACATAAGTGAAAATTATAAGTACCATATATGTGTGAATTGTAATAAGTTAAATAATTGGTTCATGGATAATTATTGTTTAAAATTGATTGTTTGAATTGATTTTGTTCAAAAAGAGGCAGATATTATAAGATTTTTTGCTTCTTCTGCTTCCTTTCATTTTAAATTTTTTATTTTTTTTTGTTTTCTTCTTAATATTATTTTGTAAATATATTTTTTGTGTCTTAAATTTGAAATGAACAAATAAAAAATAATAATACTGTAATCTTTTGGAGCTCCTTATGTTGGTCTGAATTCCCAAGTCCAAACCTCGTACAACTATATCAACTTCTAGTTGAGTTGTGACAAATGAACAGGAGTCTATAAACCCAATACAGTATATATGTAAGCAACACAAATAATGTTTATTGAATTAAATAATGCGTTTAAATATTGGCTGAAGATTTATTAACAAAGGTAATGTGTGCAAAAGTGTTCACAAATTGTAACCATCTTTTAAGTTCTGGGAACATTTAAAATATGAAAACATAAAACAATGTTTCAAAAATATGAAACAAGTCTTGGCAGAATACGTTAATGAGAACAAAAAATGCATATAAAAATAATTAAAAATTAATTAGTTAATTAAAAGCTATGTTATAGATTTGTGTGCATTTTTGTAATTGTCCATTTAATGACTGAGAATAAAACTGCTTTGAACTCGCAAAATAATTAAAATATTTAAGAACTTTTCTCATGAATTTTTATTTTCTGAAGCAGAATTTTTCACTTGTCTTTGAATTTTCCACAGAGAAGCAAAGCTTACACAGAATATTTGACTTCTACTACTCTCTCTTCCTGTTCAGGTTCAAAACAGCCCAAACCTTAGTTAAACATCCTTTGACCTAATCGTTATAATGTCAGCTACTTTGTCTTTGCTCACGTTTCCACCTGAAGAACAATCCAAGTCTCTCACCTCTTTTGTTAATTATTGGCAAACTCTGATCTGATCTAAGACGAGCCACATTTGGCCCCAGAGCCGTAGGTTGCAGACCCCTGGATTAAACTCTGGAGACCCCTCTACATTTTTTGACACTCGTATATTAACTTTTATGGAATTTGGCAAGGTTAGTCAGCCACAACATCAGATTTTTTTCCCCTTTTTAGTTCACATTTATTACCAGTTGGTGGCGGTAAAGCACCAAATTATTGCGTGCCGCCAACCGTCAATTAAACCGAAGAAGAAGAAAAACAAAGAAGACGGAGAAGAAGAAAGCGAGAAAAGAATTTTAAAAGCTAGAGGACTGAGCTGACGTGAGTAACTTGACCAAACAGGAAAAGTGTGACTCTAAAAAAACGGATCCAAATTAAAGTATTACCAAAATATATAATTCAGGTAAGTGCGTTAAATACATTTTGTTCAGTCGAGCCTTTGCTGACCCCCTGAACTGGTTTGGTTGTAGAGGGAAGCTAACGTCGCGACTTCAGCTAATCTTTGAAACGATCTGCTAGATTTTAGAGCTGTTAATTAAACTGTAGAAAACGTTAAATAACATTTTATACTCTGATCGTTTATCCCTTTTGTCAGCCATTTATGTTCTGAAACGCCACATGATCTCAACCTGTCAGTCTGCTGTTGGCAATGATTCACTTTTACTTCATTTTAAATAAATTACAGCTTAACAACTGTGTTTTATGGTTGTAAATGTAATGGTTTTAGGTTTGTCCAAGCTGAGTTGCTCTCATTTGTCTTTTTCAGTTTTCTGTTTTGTTTTTTCCAACTCCCTGATTGTGTATCTGGAAAGAACTCATTGAATGTACAAAGTCTTAAAAAAACATTATGAGGTGAAATCATTTGAATTGTTTTTGTTTGGCAACACTGCAATTTTTAGATATGAAGTTTTATATTTTACTTTTAAAAGTTGTTTAATTATTTTCCATAGTCTTACCTACAGAGGGTAAAGGTGGGCTACACTTCAGAAATTCTTTTGTATTTAGATCACAACATTAACATTCAGATAATTACTGGTAATTGTCTTCTCTGGAAAGATTTGTGTTCAAACTTGGCAAAGGTCTTGGCGTCAGCAGTTATGTTTTTTTCTTTTACTAGTCCGGCTTTGTTACTTGTGGGGTGAGGTTCCTGTAATAGTAACAATACAGTTTGCTGCTTTGTACTTGTTATTTTTCTTCTGACAGTTACAAGCCTTATATGTATGTTTACATTATTTACAGGAAGTTGGTACCAGCAGTCCTTCCTTCTATTTTATCTTCGACTGGTGTTCCTATTTAGTTAGTCGATTCTTATAAATACTTAGAAATTTTGGTAGATTTGCATCTCTCTTTTAAGCCTCATGTCGAAAACTTGGTAAAGAAATGAAAGTAAAACTGGGTTTCTTTTTAAAGCAGATCATCTCTAACTCTGAATGCTAAGAAACACCTTATTCATTCTATCTAAAAAAGTTAATTCTGGTCCTCTGGACATTCAAAAAATTTTTTTGTAGAAACGTTTCGTCTTTCCTCCGAAATACTTCTTCAGTCTGAGGTGCTGTATTCAGCTCAGTCTTATCAGTCTGGGAAACTAAACAGCCACTGGCCAAAAGGATGGCCTAGCACAGAAGATCAACATCATCAGGTCAGGACTCTGCAGTCTACACTCATCTCCACACCAGCTGTCACTCTTTCAGGGATGAAGATGTTCACATCCTTGATAGAGAGGAACGATGGTTTGAGAGAGGAGAAACCGTCCATCATTAAACAGAGGTGGAGGCCTCCGGGTTCAACTGTCCCCCTCTTACAATGCTGTTATTGCTAGTATCATACCAGCTTTATTTATAGAGCACTTTAAACACCTACAGGACCAAAGTGCTGTACACACAACAAAACAATCACAATCAGGTAATAAAAATGATTAAAATAATTAAGACTCACTCAGCCCCTTGTGAATAACAAGCAACCATCAGGGTGCTAATGATCCATTGTTAGACTGATGGTCCTCCTTGATCATGTGAGCATCTAGTTTTGGCTGTGAGGAGGAAACTGGTTGATCCACTGTGAGAAGGTGCTATATTAAGACTGAGCTGAATACAGCACCTCAGGCTGAAGAAGTATTTAGGAGGAAAGACGAAACGTTTCTACAATTTTGTTTTTTGAATGTCCAGAGGACCAGAATGAACTTTTTTTTTAGATTTTTCTACCTGGATTATTGAGCATGCATCAGGATACCTTGTTCATTCATTTAACCGGTATTTATACAGGTTAATCCCATTAAGCCTCTGGGATTCATTTACAAGAGAGACCTGAATTTTAACAGAGTGATGACAACGGTGAACAACGACAACAATAGACAATAATAAAGGACGTGTACAAAAAAAACAACAACAAAAAAAACAAGTGAAAATAAAATGCTAATTAAAAGGATAATTAAAAGGAAGTGTAGGGAAAAAAACAGCTAGGTTGTAAGGTGGTATAGAAAACTAAAAACAGGAACATGTCTGCGTTGGTTTTTGCCAGGAACTTAACAGTGATTGTAGATTGTAGCTGATACTTTCCTCCCCTATATCGATTACGATGACATTATTTACATGAACGCTCCTGCACGCACCCTGCAGATGTTGGACGCTGTCTATCATGGCGCATTAAGATTCATAACTGGCTGTAACTACCGCACCCATCATTGTACACTGTATTCACTGGTTAACTGGTCATCATTAACTTCACGCACTCTCTCACCGATATATTTTCATCTTTAAATCACTTCTTGGGTCTATTGCCTTCATACATCTCCTCCTACATGTCACTTTGTCAATGCAGCTAGAGCGTGCGCTCTCAGGATATAATTACCTGCAGTGTCCCCTCAGTGCAGACTGAACTTGGCCAAAGGGCCTTCTCCTACTCCGCTCGTAACCTGGAATATCTAACAAAAAGATCTGAAGTTGTCAACTTTGAAAAGGGATTTCAAACTGCTAAGTTTATGGCAAAAACTAACGCAGGCATGTTCCTGTTTTTTACATCGCTTTATAATGTAGCTGTTTTCGTTTTTATTACATTTCTACAGTATTTACTTTTCATTTTATTATGATTGCCTATTGTTATCTGTGCCTCATCTGTGTTATTTGTTTAAAACAGGTGTCTCTTGTAAATAAGTTCTCGAGGCTCAGGTGAACATCCGTGTATAGTTTCTGCCTCACCACAGTTGAGTTGCATCGCTCTAACAATGACTTCTCTCTTCTTTTTTCCATTTAGCACTTGTTGCCAGCATGTTGTCAGAGGGAGGCTCTTTCATGAAGGGAATGATCATGGGAGGCGTCTTCTGCTTGGTGGTGTCACTCCTGAACAGTTATAGTCCCATCACTGAGTCCAGGACAGACGACCACCATCATCATCACGTCAAGGCGGCAAGTAAAGACGAGCTCAAGCATTTCTCTGGCAGCCAGTTGAAGGAGCTGGAAAACCAAGTCCAGGTCTACTGCGTTATCATGGTCGAGCCCAAAGTCCTGGTTTACTGGGCGACTGCTTTGGACACCTGGAGCAAACACTGCGACAAGTCTGTGTTTTACACCTCGGAGGCCTCCAAGGCGCTCGACGCAATAGACATGAATGAAAAGGACGACTGGACAAGGCTGCGTAAAGCTCTGAAGCATGCGTACGAGAACGCTGGGGACATGCGCTGGTTCTTTGTGGCACAACCCACCACATTTGCCATTATCGAGAACCTCAAGTATCTTGTGCTCACAAAAGATCCAGACGAACCGTTCTACCTGGGCAAAGCTTTGAAGTCGGGGGAGCTCGAGTATGTAGCGTACGATAGTGGTATCGTTCTGAGTTACGAGGCTCTGAAAAGGCTGGTGGCCGTGTTCCAGGATGAAGAGAAATGTCCAGAGAGAGGACGTGCCTTGTGGAAGCTGAGCGATGACAAGCAGCTGGCTGTGTGTCTCAAATATACAGGGGTGTTTGCAGAGAACGGAGAAGACGCGCACGGAAAGAGCCTGTTCAACAGCAACAGCGTGGACTCCTTGATAAAGGACAGCATGAACAACAACCCAAACAACGTGGTTGAGGGCTGCTGCTCTGACTTGGCGGTCACATTCGGTGGGTTGTCCCCAAATCAGATGCAGGTCATGATGTTTGGAGTTTACCGACTACGACCGTACGGGCACGATTTTCACGACTTTTTAACATTTTACCCCCCCAGAGGTTCAGACAATGACTAGTTCCATTCATTCAAACTGGATGCGTGTTTTTAAAAGTGTTTGCTTCTATGATGGCAAACCTAATTTGGGGGGGACGAATGTTTCTTACGTTGTGTGTAAAACTGAATCGTGAGTGGGGGGCGAATGCTTTGACGTATATTTGTACATTTTGCACTTGACAAGCTTGGCACTTGATCCCTTTGTGCTGTTTGTAACCAGTTGATGGGTAAACCATTCGAGCTGGGAGATGTGTAACACTAGTGACACGAGAATGCATTATTATTATTACTGAAGGTCTTCTGTATATTCTCAATGGCTTTTTGTGATCCTAAAGCCGCGAGAAGTTAATATTTTAATGTGTGGACAATTCTATAACTTAAATGCCTGATTGAAGGATTATAATGAAGCAACTTTACTCATTGTGGAGTCAGACGACAGTCCAGCTCTGACAGCTTTTCTTATGCATCTCCTTTAATTCATTCAGGAAAAACTGCACTTACACGTCTTGTTTGCTCATTGTCAAAGCTAACGTACACAGTCAAAACTATTTCAGTGGGCATGGTTTTTTTTATTTTATACAAATACATGGCCATCAATGGGACCTAATTTTGGACAAGTGATCGTTTTTAAACTTGATCTTTAGTTGTGTAAAATATTCAACCCGTTATGAATCAGAGTAAAATGGCCGCTCGTGCTGAACATTTTATATGTAGAATTGTAGTTTTCATGTCCAAATAGGATCTTATTTTCATAAAATCAAAAAAACAAGGACCCCCCCAGGATGAGTTGGGGGGTGTCACTGGGGAGAAGGATGTGTTTTGTTTCCCTCCTGGACTTGTTGCCTCCACAACCAGATCACAAATGAGATGTAAAATATAGCTGGATGGACAAAGTTAAAAATATCCGAGGCTTTCTGAACAAGATGTGTTTACAGGAGAGGAGTGCAACAACATCATCAAAAAGACACATTTACTTATTAGTCTGTTAAATCAAATGGGGAGAATTGATGTATAAATTTCACAATTGTTAGTTTCATCAGATGTTTGTTTTGTAGCAAGTGAATAAAGAGTGATCGTGATTACAGTATTTCAAGTACAATCTTTTTTTTTTTTTTTGACGAGGTTAGGAATCATTGCTACTACCGTATTTTTCGGAGTATAGGTCGCATTGTCCAATTATAACCAATAGATTGGAAAAATCCCTAGATAGGTCGCACCGGAGTATAGGTCGCACCTACGTTTAGCTCTGCTGCAAATGTCTGCCACAGGAGCACAGCAAGGCTTTTAAGAAGATTAACACTTAAAAACAATTATTTGTTTGATAAAAATTATAGCAAATATGTGTCTGAGCTGAACTTTTCCTTAATAAATGAACGTAATTGTGAAATGAGCTGGATTTAAAAATTTGTTTCGCCGAAAGTGATAAAAAGCCATATATAGGTCGCACCTGAGTATAGGTCGCAGGCCATGAAAAAATGATAAAAAGGTGCGACCTATACTCCGAAAAATACGATAGCTCTATTTTTTTTTAATATAAAGACATTTAAATGTTCAATCAAGCATTTATCAGTCAGATAACAAAAGCTTAACAATCATGGCATGTGACATTTAGGAGTTAAAATACTGTTAGTGCTGTGTGATTTGGAAACAATTATGTTTTTGTTAAAACAATGCAAATCACATCTCCAGAAAAATCACCTCACTGGCCTAAAGTGGATCATATGTTCCAAACAAGATTGTTTCATTCTAGTTTTCATTTTGTAATATCTTCAAAGTAAAACTATAATATATTGCAGTTCTTCTGTTCTTGTGCTTTGTGATTAAAAAAAATATTTTTACAAAATGTCAACAATTATCTGTACGTCTGAAACTACGGACACCTCAAACTTAAAAAACCCAACAAGAAATTTTTAGTCAAAGAATTGATTTAGTGCTAGAAGAGTTTGGTAAAGTTGTGATATGATTTTAGTTTTAGAAAAATCTTGGGAAAATAGCTTTTGAATGTTTTGAACATAACTGGTCAATAAAACATAAATACTGTATAGGGGTATGCTCTACTGAAATGCAGAGTAAACAGCTGTTCCATCCTGGCACTCCCCACAGTTGTTAATATGCTTACACCCTGTTCCAGAGAAACCCATGCAGTGTTGCATCCTTTAGCAAATTTAAAGCCACCAGATAAGTCAGAACCAGGGAAACTGCTAAGATTTACTTTAATCCATATGCTCAAAAATACATGTGAAGCGAGTTTCTGATTTAAAGCAAAACTTTTTTTTATTTGTGCATGGTGTGGGTTGCCTCCAGCAGTTACACGGCTTGATTTATAGGTGTCAACAGTTGACGGGCACTTCATGCCTCAGCACAAAGAGCGCCACACGTTATCTTGAATGGTTTGGGGATGGTCGTTGCAAATGTGATCATTTATACGTCTTCATGTGCCACAAGCCATCGTTCAGATAGTGGACATTCTCGATCCCGATCCCCTTGTTGACTTTTCCTCTGTTTGCAAAACAAAGACAGAATAAGATCGAACGATAGAAGAAAAAGAAAAGGTTGAGGGATTAGCTTCAGATGTTTAAATCTTACATGTTTTCTGCTGACATCTTCATTACACCAACACAGAGTGCATGCTGCTTTCCCTCTGCCATGATGGCCTGCGCACACTTATCAAGGGCAAACGCACTGGACTTTGTATTAAAACGTGAAAGCAAAATAATTTTTTTTAACTGAAAGCTTGTGGGAAATGTATAACTTTATCATATGAGCCATTTGAAAGTGCATAAAAGGATACAACCACTGTGTCAGGACCCGCAGGGTAGAGTTTGGCACCTGGTGAAGTCAGCCCAGGGCACATGATGTTTGCGCCACTCAAAACAAATTTAATGGCGCCTTTGTCTACTTGCTGGTGAGGGAGGATGAAAGGATCTAGAACCACAAAGTAAATGAAACCTGAGGGACTTCAACTACAAATGAAATGTGTATTAAAGACCTCTTACATTTATGTAGCAGTCTGAGGGTTGGGTAGAACGGTCCATCTCTCTGTCTGAAGAAAAGGAGTTCTCCATTCACAGTCAGGATTTCAATGTGTTCATGGCTGAAATACATAGACAAATTAAACTGAAAAACACGTCTACACTGAAACGATGAGGAAAATAAAGCAGCCATACCATCTCACTATTTTGACAGGGTCCTTTTTGGGCAGTATTTGGTTGAGCCATGGCTCGATGTCGGGAAACTGTTCCAACATCTGATTTTTGATGCCTTTGATGACAGACGTTTTCAGTTGGATGCAGTTCGACACGTTTTCCTTCTCATCAAATCTAAAAGAAAAATGACAAGTGACTCACGAAATGCTCTGGAATCTAGTTGAACTGGAACGTAAAAAAACCAGCAGAGCATACAGTCTGACACTTTGTACATCTTAGTGTATATCCTTATTTAATGTTTCTTTTTACACTTTATATTTTGGCTATTGTTGGATGTAACTAGGACCCTGTTTACATAATTTTGTTCTACCTCGTGTACCACATGAGGTGAAATGACAATAAACCTACTTGAATTTGAACTCTCCAGTGCTTTTTTTAAATTTTTAACAAATACAGTATGTAGTTATTTTAGGGTTGGGTTTTATTCTTCAGTAAATAAACAGTTACTGTTATTTCACTTTAAGTATTTTATTTAATGAAAAATAAAATGAGTAGCAGTGGTTAGAGCTGTCGACTCTCAGAGGAAATGTTGCAGGATCATCTCCCCATCTGGGTTGCATGTTCTCCTTGTACACGTTTTTTTTTTCTGGTATCTGATTTCCTCCCACAGACTTAAAACATTAAAGGTGTATCCAAAATTTTTTGAATATTGTGAAAAAGCTTGAAATTTTTTTGTCAATCACTTGAGAAAGTGAAACTTGGATATTGTACAGCACTTTGGTTGGCCTAGTTGCTGTTTGAAGTGCTCTATAAATAAATTGGTATGGTATGGTATATAGATTCCTTGCACAGAGCAAAATATTTCAAGTCTTCTTTTCTTGTAATTTTGATAATTATGGCTTACAAACAACAGAAAACCAAGATTCAGCATCACAATTAGAATATTTCAAATAGGTTCAGTATTGTAAACTGGTGTCACACCCTAATCAGCGGATTAACTCCTAGAGATGAGCTACAAATGTCCATTCCTCCAGTCAAGCCACTCCTGAACCAGAGACAACGTCACAAGTGTTTTACCTGCTGAGGAGACAAAGAACTGGACTGTTGCTCACTAGTGGTCTAATGTCCTCTTCAGATAAAAGTACATTTAGCATGATATTTGGAAATCAAGGTCACAAAGTCTGGAGGAAGAGTGGAGAGGTCCAGAACACACACATTGTTTGAGAAAGGGAAAATTACTTCTAATCACTACATTTAAACATACTGTATAACTAATGCACTGATCAAGTGAAAGGTAAATATTACTGAAGTTGGACCAGTTTTTTTTTCCTCCCCTTTGGGATTATTTTAAATAATCATGAGTGTTTTGATTAGACATTGTGATGCAAATTCATCTTACTGACTTAAGTTTATAGAATATTTTAAACTTTATTTTCATTATTATAACATGCTGTGTACAGACCACAGTCAGTGAGGATCCACAACTTCTCCTCCTCCACCATAACCTAAAGGGCGAGATACACTCGCGCGTCCTCACGATACGCCAATACGCAGCGTACGTACGCCCCGTACGCAGCGTAGCCCCGCGCAGCCCCTCAGGGCGAGATACACTCGAGCGTCCTCACGATACGCCAATACGCAGCGTACGTACGCCCCGTACGCAGCGTAGCCCCGCGTAGCCCCTCAGGGCAAGTACGCGCAAAAGTATTTTTTTACTACGCATACGCGATTCGCATACGCGATGCGCGGTGTCTGACCTAAACTTCCCCGGCGCCGGACTGTTTTGTATGTTACACAAATGAAATAAATTCCTCTTTTTTATCGCTGATCGGGCCTTTTCTTTTGTTTTTTTGCCTAAAGTCAAGTAACCGCTTCTTCCTCCGTTCACTCGATGAATGAAATGAATGAATTCAGGTCCTACCTGGGTGCGCGATGTTTTATATATTCCCTGGTGGGCTGTGGTGGGCTGTGGGCTGCAGGAAAAGCACTCCGTGCTCAGCTGCTCATATTACAACAAGGAGAACGCGAGCGTTTGGAGCGAAAAACTAGCGGAAGTGACGATCGGAAGTGACGGTACGGAGGAAATGACGTTAGAATTTGGAGCGAAAACACGAGAATCTACGCGAGAACGAAAGCCGAGTGTAGCAGCGGCTCCGTATACGCGCGTATACGGAGTCTGCTTCGGTGTATCTCGGGCTAGGGCAAGTACGCGCAAAAGTATTTTTTTACTACGCATACGCGATTCGCATACGCGATGCGCGGTGTCTGACCTAAACTTCCCCGGCGCCGGACTGTTTTGTATGTTACACAAATGAAATAAATTCCTCTTTTTTATCGCTGATCGGGCCTTTTCTTTTGTTTTTTTGCCTAAAGTCAAGTAACCGCTTCTTCCTCCGTTCACTCGATGAATGAAATGAATGAATTCAGGTCCTACCTGGGTGCGCGATGTTTTATATATTCCCTGGTGGGCTGTGGTGGGCTGTGGGCTGCAGGAAAAGCACTCCGTGCTCAGCTGCTCATATTACAACAAGGAGAACGCGAGCGTTTGGAGCGAAAAACTAGCGGAAGTGACGATCGGAAGTGACGGTACGGAGGAAATGACGTTAGAATTTGGAGCGAAAACACGAGAATCTACGCGAGAACGAAAGCCGAGTGTAGCAGCGGCTCCGTATACGCGCGTATACGTCCGTATACGCGCGTATACGGAGTCTGCTTCAGTGTATCTCGGGCTTTAAGGGCGAGATACACTCGAGCGTCCTCACGATACGCCAATACGCAGCGTACGTACGCCCCGTACGCAGCGTAGCCCCGCGTAGCCCCTCAGGGCAAGTACGCGCAAAAGTATTTTTTTACTACGCATACGCGATTCGCATACGCGATGCGCGGTGTCTGACCTAAACTTCCCCGGCGCCGGACTGTTTTGTATGTTACACAAATGAAATAAATTCCTCTTTTTTATCGCTGATCGGGCCTTTTCTTTTGTTTTTTTGCCTAAAGTCAAGTAACCGCTTCTTCCTCCGTTCACTCGATGAATGAAATGAATGAATTCAGGTCCTACCTGGGTGCGCGATGTTTTATATATTCCCTGGTGGGCTGTGGTGGGCTGTGGGCTGCAGGAAAAGCGCTCCCTGTTATTATTTTTATTTCTGAGAGAACTTTTTATAACATATATAGTAGAAAGACCGTATCAGAACACCGCAGAAGTCTGAGCGAGCTGCTCATGATAAGTTTCACATTCAACTAGGTTTCACTTCAGCTGACTGAGCGCTGTCAATCATTTCAGTAGGCGTGTCAAAGTGACCAATCAGCGAGCTCAGTTGAGTCCTCCGTGCTCAGCTGCTCATATTACAACAAGGAGAACGCGAGCGTTTGAAAGCTGATAGTTTCTGAAAGTATAGAAGCGAAAACATACGCACAAAATATGCGCGCATACGCGCGTATACGGAGTCTGCTTCAGTGTATCTCGGTCTGCTTCAGTGTATCTCGGCCTTTAGCACTGGCTCTCCTCAAGGATGTGTGTTGAGCCCTCTCCTGTTTACTCTGCTCAGATATGATTGTGCAGCTACCCATCCAGGCTGTCATATCGTAAAGTTTGCAGATGATACAGCGGTGGTGGGATGCATCACAAACAATGAGTCCAGCTACAGGCAGGAGGTGGAACACCTGGAGAGCTGGTGCAAGGACAACAACCTTCACATCAATGTGAAGAAGACAAAGGAGATGAATGTGGACTTCAGAAGGAACAAACAAACCCACACCCCACTGAACATAAGAGGATCTGCGGAGGAAGTGGTTTCCAGCTACAAGTACGGTTCTTGGGTGTACACATGAATGATAACCCCAACTGGAGCAACAACACCACCAGCCTGATTAAGAAAGCTCATCAGAGACTCTACTTCCTCAGACGGACTGAGATGAGCTGGTCTGAGAAGCTCAGTCCTCACCTCCTTCTACAGGTGTGCAGTGGAGAGCATCCTGTGCTCCAGCATCAACGTGTGGCATGGAGGCTGCACAGCTGCAGAAAGAAAAGCTCTGCAGAGAGTGGTGAAGGCTGCACAGAAGTCTGTTGGAGTCAGTCTCCCCACCATCACAGACATTTACACCTCCAGATGCAGGAAGAGAGCCACCTGCATCATGAAGGACCCCACTCACCCAGCACACACACTTTTTGCCCCACTCCCCTCAGGAAGGAGGTTGAGGAGCATTAAGTGTAGAACCACTAGACTGAGGAACAGCTTCTACCCTGAGGCTGTTAGACTCATGAATATCTAACCAGAATAATCACTGTGAAATATCACATCATGTTGCTGCTGATCTGTTTCATGCTGCTGTGTTCATTCGTGCTCATCTGCTCATATAAACTCATGTTTTTACTGCTGTTTGAAGTAAAAAAAAATTAAATGATATTAGTGCCCAGTGTATTTTTGTTAGCTGATGTCTTTCTTAGTTCACATCTTTAGATGTTACTGCTGTTTTTATTTTACATTTTATTGTTTGATGTAACTGGGACTCTGTGTACATAATCTCGTTTCATCACATGTACCATATGTGGTGCGAAAGAATCTCTGACTCTCTGAATGTTTTTAAATGCTTCCCACTTAAAAGTAAATGAGATTTAGTACAGATTTAAATTTTATAGAGTGATACACTCCTATTTTTATGTAAAATCAAGTATTATGAGCTATGTTTTTTGCATTAATGCACAATACACTCTAAATAAGCTGTCTATTAACTTTTAAATATCATGTTCCAGTGTCCCACATCTTTACCGTGTCCATAAGCCAAAACTCCACTCCAGGGGCCTCATGTATCAAAAACCTGCGTGGATTTCCTACTGAAAAGTGACGTACGGTGAAATCCAGAAAAGTGTCTACGCACAAAAAGATCCAGATTTATCAAACTGTGCGTACACCTGAATCCACGCACATTCCTTTTGTACATCACAATTGACGTGGAACTGAGCGCACGTGAGACACCTCCCCTGACACGCCTACATTTACATATGTTAAACAGATGCAAATTACTTCCTGCATGTGTGAAGGACATGTTTGTTTGATCCCTGCGCGATCAGAAATGATTTCTAGATTCGGGAAAATAATGAATTCAATATAATATGAGTGAGGACAAACATCCTAAGTAAGAATAGTAATAAAATGTGTTCATCATGCAAAGAACGAGTGATTGTCGGTATTTGTGTGCGCGCGCACCCTGCTGTGGTGCGCGAACCGGCTCATTCATTCATTCTGTGTGGAAATATTAACTTTGCGCACGAGTTTATTACCATTATTACTGTAAACACAGAGGAACTTACTTGGATGTTTGCTAGAACATAGATCTTTGTTTATGTAGATGATGTGAAGAAACGAGTCTGTGCGTCTTGGTGGAGACTTTTCATGACATGATGTTGGAGTCTCCAGACGCAGCGCGCGCCCCGCAGCCCTGTGCGCAGTCTGTCTGTGAAGCTTTTGCTCTCCTACAAGTTATATAAGGTGTACTTTCACGTGTCATTTTGGAGAAATCTACAATAAACGCAGATAATGAAACACCTCCAGCTGCCGTGTCGACACCGGTGAGGGTGCGCGCGCGCTCCAAGCGCGACCACTCAGCCTTTGGAAACATATGGATGAGACCATTCCATTGGACATGATCCGGCTTTGTGTGGACTGGACTGCACAGTCCCGATCGACCTGCAGCTCCCTCTGTGGAACAGTTTGACCGCTGCTTCTGTATGCACGCGTGATGCACGGCTCCCCAGAGCGCAGCATGCAGTGCCAAACTGGAAAATTATTATTTCTGAAAACGGCTGATAAGCCATATCCTAGATCGGAAAACTATATCTGTTTCTAAATAAATGCTCTGCGTGTTACACTATTTATTATAACCTCCAGTAAGGCTGAATGAATCCGTTCCTGTTAAATTTATTTTTGGCACAACGTTGCGCGTCCTTTATTTCACTGCGTCATGTGGATGTAATACTTGTTAATCGTGTGTTTGGAGGGAATATTAATCATTTACACATCTTGAACTGTTAATAATAATAATAATAATAATAATAATAATAATAATAATGAATTCAATTTATAACGCACTTTTCATTAATGGAAATCTCAAAGTGCTACAAGGTGCAACATATTTGAATGTCAATAAGACAAATAATAAAACAATTAAAATCAACAACAGTATCAACTCAGATCAAAAGTAGAATCATGAGGAGGAAGAGTATGCTCGGTTGAAAAAAAAGGTCTTCAAACCGCTCTTAAAGTCAACCACAGATTGTGGGGCTTCAGTTTCACAGCGGCACCTGTAAGTGTCGCCAAAGGAAATATAACCACAGAAACGTGCGTACGCAAGCAGGGGAGCAGCCGTGGATTTGTACGTGGATGCGCAGGTATTCCCGTTCATATCAGATTTGATACATACGCCACTTTGCGTGGAAAGTGACGTGCGCAATGTTTTTGTGCGTGCGCACGGTTGATACATGAGGCCCCTGATGATTAGAAAACAGCCTTTGTTCTACCTTTGCTGAAGGGAGGTGAGGTAACTTCCTGCAGACTCTCTCACTGGTACATTTTCATCTTTAAATCACTTCTCTGTCTGCTGCCTTCATACATCTCCTCCTATACGTAATGAGCGCAGCTACAGTGTGTGCTCTCAGGACATTATTACATGCAGTGTTTCCTCATTGCGGACTGAACTAGACAAACGGGCCTTCTCCTACTGCACTCCTGCTTCTTGGAATATCTTGCAAAAAGATCTGAAGCTCTCGACCTTGACCTTTTTAAGTGGCTTCAAACATCTGTTAAGTTCCTGGCAAAAACCAATGAAGACATGTTCTTGTTAATAGTTTTCTACACCGCCCTACAATTTTGCTGTTTTTTGTTACATTTTCTTTTAAATACCATTTTATTTTCATTTGTATATAAAAAAAATCTCATTTTGTACGAATCCTTCATGGTTGTCTATTATTGTCTTTGTTGTCTACTGCTGTCATCGCTCTTTGTTAAAAATGCAGGTCTCTCTTGTAAATGAGTTCCCAAGGCTCAGTGGGATTAACCTATAATATATACTGTACCGTACTGTAAATAAAGGCTGAGTGAATGAAAAATTAATGTTAGGTTATTATTATTGATGCGTTATTATGTAATCAGAATAGAAAATACTGTCGCTAACTAATGCACAACAGAATCGACTCATTTTATTCCAATTTTCATTAAAAAATATGTTTTATTATAATAATTTATTATGAGACTTAGAAGTTTACATTTGTTGTAAACCAGTACTACTACAGCTAGTAACGTAAAGGACCGAGAAATTAGATATTTTCCACTGAAACGCAATGATTGAAGTTTAAGTTAACATTTATAACCGTAAATCACCTGTGGAAGTATTTTGGGTAGATAACTTTAATACACTTTAAGTTGTTTTAACAGTGCATTCAGTGTTCAACCCTACAGAATAACCTAAGCTAAACTAAAGCAGCTATTCTGACACAACTGAAGTAAATGTACAGTATTGTTTGTCTTCATCAGACCCACAAGATGTGCCAGAATAAAAACATACCATTGTTCTCAGACTCTCTGAACCTATGGCGACACCAGTCATCTCATCTTAAATGCTGAATGACACAAACTCAAGCATGATGCTGCTTAGCATTAGCCGCTGCTAGCTAACATCAACGCACAGAAACGTACTTTTTAAACATCCTCGCTGGTTGCAGTTGTTTCCTTTTCGAAATGGGTCAAAGCTTGTTCCAACGCACGTTACCAGTTCGGATGGAGAAGGGAAAAAAAAGTAAACTATATATAATCCAGGAATGCTGGCACGCTTTTTGACACTATGAACAAGCGTTATAAGATTTGCGGCATCTTACGACAGTTAGAACAACATGGGGCTTCCAGTTTTTGCCCGTCACCTAGGCAACGGACGTGTCTCTCTCTACTTTTATGTAAAAAACAATACATCTCAAAATGTTAATGTTAATCCTAAAAAAACGTATTTATTAATAAATGGTTGTGATTTCATAGATTAAAAAAATGTAATAATAAATTCATAAGAAATCCTTTGACCTCAATACTCTTCCCCTGTACTTTGAAAAGAAAACGTTTGTTTAAAAATTATGATAATTCCTCTAAACAAAATAATCAGAACCAAATAGCTTTCCTATCCACTCCCACAAAAAACTAAAGAAATTCATTTCAAATTTATGTATGAAATTTACCCTTGCAATGATTTGTTACAAAATAAATTTAATATAGAAACCAACACTTGTACATTTTGTAATTCGGATATTGAGACAGCAGAACATCTTTTTTTTTACTGTAATATCACTAATGTTTTTTGGAAAGACTTGCAAAATCGGATTACTGTAGAGTTCTATCCCACCATTAGATTTTACTACAATTAAATTTGGTTTGCTAACAGGAAATGACATTTGAAATAAAAGTTTGGTAACAACAACCTAATCCTTATGGCAAAATTCTTTATTCACAAAAGTCGTTGCTTGAAAATTTCTCCCTTGTCCGCAATTTTTTTAATGATATATTTTAAAATTTACTTAAACGCTGCAAAATTCCAAAAGCTCAATCCTTACGAATTTATTAATGGCTTAAAACTTGAAACTTCGCTTACATTTGTTACTAATTTAGCATTATGCTATGTTCCTCAATATGTTATTTTTCCATCCATCCATTTTCGTCCGCTTATCCGGGGTCGGGTCGCGGGGGTAGCAGCCTAAGTAGGGAGGCCCAGACTTCCCTCTCCCCAGCCACTTGGAGCAGCTCCTCTGGGGGAATCCCAAGGCGTTCCCAGGCCAGCCGAGAAACATAGTCCCTCCAGCGTATCCTGGGTCTTCCTCTGGGTCTCCTCCCGGTGGGACATGCCCGGAACACCTCACCAGGGAGGCGTCCAGGAGGCATCCTAACCAGATGCCCGAGCCACCTCAACTGGCTCCTCTCGATGTGGAGAAGCAGCGGCTCTACTCCGAGTCCCTCCCGGATGACTGAGCTTCTCACCCTATCTCTAAGGGAGAGTCCAGCCACCCTGCGGAGAAAACTCATTTCAGCCGCTTGTATCCGAGATCTTGTTCTTTCGGTCATAACCCAAAGCTCATGACCATAGATGAGGGTGGGAACGTAGATCGATCGGTAAATTGAGAGCTTTGCCTTTTGACTCAGCTCTCTCTTCACCACGACAGACCGGTACAGCGCCCGCTTCACTGCGGACGCTGCACCTATCCGCCTATCGATCTCACGCTCCAGTTTTCCCTCATTCGTGAACAAGATCCCGAGATACTTAAACTCCTCCACTTGGGGCAGGACCTCCTCCCCGACCCGGAGAGGGCATGCTACCCTTTTCCGGCTCAAGACCATGGCCTCGGATTTGGAGGAACTGATCCTCATCCCGGCCGCATCGCATTCAGCTGCAAACCGCTCCAGTGAAAGCTGTAGATCACGAGCTGATGAAGCCAATAGGACCACATCATCTGCAAAAAACAGAGAAGCGATTCTAAGGTCACCAAAACGGATCCTCTCAACACCTTGGCTGCGCCTAGAAATTCTGTCCATAAAAGTTATGAACAGAATCGGTGACAAAGGGCAACCTTGGCGGAGTCCAACTCTCACCGGAAACGAGCCTGACTTACTGCCGGCAATGCGGACCAAGCTCTGACACCGGTCGTACAGGGACCTAACAGCCCATATCAATGGGCCTGGTACCCCATACTCCCGGAGTACCCCCCACAGAACCCCCCGAGGGACGCGGTCAAATGCCTTTTCCAAGTCCACAAAGCACATGTATGTTTTTTTTTTTTTTTTCTTTTTTGTTTTGTTGTTATTTAGAATGTTATTAATAATTCTCTGTGCAATTTTATTATCACATCAAATGTTGAATTTATTTTTTCTCCAGTTCTTGCCCTGTTATATTGATATTTTTGAATTGTTTGTTATTTGCTTCATTCAATAAAAAAAATCTCAAAATGTATAAAAAATATAAATGTGGTTATATTTTTTACCTTTGAAGTTCTTGATGAATTTCAACTTCATTATAACTTACATTAAAATCTTCACCAGTTTATCAGAGTCAGAGTCAGAGAGTCTTTATTGTCATTTGCACCGCATGTGGTACATGTGATGAAACGCAGGGTCCCAGTTACATCCAACAACAAATGCAAGAGAAAAACAGTAATAACATCTAGGATTAACTAAGAAAAACATCAACTAGTAATACACTAAGCCCTAATGTAGTAATAGAAAAACATCATTATAAACAGCAGCACGAACATGAGTCTGTATGAGCAGATGGTCACAGATGAACACAGCAACAAGAAAACAGATCAGCATGATGTGATATTTTGCGTGTTTATTCATATTGATTATTTATTCATGAGTCTAACAGCCTCAGGGTAGAAGCTGTTCCTCAGTCCATGGTTCTTTGATGCTCCTCAACCTCCGTCCTGAGGGGAGTGGGGCAAAGAGTGGGATCATGGGATACATTTAACAAATTTTGTCATCCAAGAGATTACATTTGATGTCTTTATTAATGATAATAATAGCTATTGACTATGGTATAAATAATATTCTGCTGTTAGCCAAACATTATAGCCTACATCGCTTCATTAAAACCGTCCCTAATCTCACTCACTGGAAGAACGAGTTAAAGTTGTTTTATAAGTCCTTGTGTTGGTGAAATCTAAAAATGCTTTTAAGTTGTCATCCTTTTTGAAAACATTCGATGTGTAAAATGTGCCCTGTTCTTTACATTTTAAATACAATATGCCCCCTTACGTAGTTTATTTTTTTATTTTTTATTGTTAGCTTTTTTTGTCTGAACAGTTTGTATTCATTTGACATGTAATGTGAACACAGTGTTTATTTTATGGTACCGTTTTTGTATGATGTTGGCAAAATTTCAATAAAAAAAAAACATTAAAAACTTTTTTTTTCGTGACGTAAACGTTGCGTTGGCGCCATCTTGTGGAAAGTTTGGCCAAAGAGTGAAAAAAAAAACCGCTAGTGAAAAAGTACATTGTACAAAGTACTTCCGGTGGGGTCACCGACTAGCCGTTTCTGGTGAACTGTTTCTCGTCTAAACTAACGTTGTTTGGTTATAACGTGAACTCTTTCGTGTTGTGCTTTTGATTTTGTTTTAGTAAATAGTTGTTCTTAAACGACTGCTCTCACTAAACCACTTTACGACGCGGTTTGTCGGGAGGGAGGTAAAAAAAAAAACAAGAGGAAGCAGTAGCCGACCATCTTTATTCTTCGGCCAGCAATAACAAGAAAGAGACGAAGCTAGACCCAAGTAGCCTCGAGTAGTTAGTAATTTATTCTGTTTTAAACTGGATTTTGTTTTTAAACTGGGTCAAAACCGACTTGTGTCAAGACAGACAAAAGCTCTCGGACAACGTTTGCCCCCCTGGCTGCTCCACGACAAAAAAAAAAGTCTGGAAGTTTCAGATCAAGAAGACTGGCTGTGAAGAATTAGTATTCCCGTTTTTTCATGTTTCCAACAGGTTTATCTTCCCCTAACCCCCCACCACCGCCAACCCAGGAGGCCAGAGCCGCGACCACCGATGTCAAAGCCGAGAGCGGAAACGTCACGTCTCCCAAGAAGAGGAAAATAAACGGCTCCGAGAGGGAAGACACCAGCGACGCGATCTCCTCGTCCCCCTCCAAAACCCTGAATTCCTCCTCGGGCTCTCCCAGCCTGCACATCCAGAAGAAGCTGAGGTTCGAGGACTCGCTGGACTTCATTGGACTGGATGTGAAAATGGCCGAGGAGGCTGCCTCCGCCGCCGCGTCGTGCTCCAACAACAAAAGCAAAGCCGTGTTTCTGGCCGGTGGCGTGGGGCACCACGCGAACGGACTCACCAAGACCGCAGGGTCCGCCACCTTCTCCAGCAGCAAGCCTGGAGCTGCCAAGAAACTAGTCATCAAGAACTTCAGAGGTACCCAACTGATGGTTGATGGGCATCCAGAAGCTGCAGGAAAACACACTGCAACATGCTTCTTGTTAAACCTACTACCAAATCTCTGCTACTTTATAAGTATTTAATTAGATTTAATAGTTCAGCTGTTTTGCATAATGTGTGAAGCTGTTTTTTATAGGAAGAGCTAACCCCCACTTTAAATTTCTAACAGAGTTATGACAAGATTAAGTAGAGTACAAAAAAGTCAATATTTAAAATGATTTCTTTATACCATCAACTTTAGTTTAACTAAGTTGACCAGGTTAATAATTCATTCATTCAACCTTTATTTAGTCATGTAAATCTTATTGAGCCTCGAGGGCTCGTTTATGAAAGCGACCTGCTACAAACTAAAGAATGATGAACATCAATGATACAAATACATTAAACAATAAATAAAAGAAAAGAAAAAGTAGCAAAAACATTATAAGGTAGATGTACAAAAAAATCAAAGACAGGAACATATCTGCATTGGTTTTTGCCAGGATTCCAACAGATTCTGAAAACCATCCAGAGAGGTCAGGGCCGAGAGCTTCAGATCTTTTTGTAAGATATTCCAGGAAGCAGGAGCAGAGTAGGAGAAGGCCCTTTTTCCAAGTTCAGTCCTCACTGACGGAACACTGCAGGTGATCATGTCCTGAGAGCGCACGCTGTAGCTGCACTCACGCAAAGACATGTAGGAGGAGATGTATGAGGGCAGCAGACCAAGAAGTGATTTGAAGATGAAAATGTACCAGTGGAAGAGTCTGCGTGAGGTTAATGATGTCCAGTTAACCAGTGAATACAGGGTGCAGTGGTGGGTACGATAATCACAGCCAGTTATGAATCTTAGTGCACCATGATAGACAACATCCGCAGGGTGCTTGTAGGAGCATTTATGTAGATAATGTCACCGTAATCAATGGAGGGAAGGAAAGTCACAGATACAAGGCGTTTCCTAGCAGTTATATATGAATAATAATAATCATCATTTTATTTAAAAGCGCCTTTCAGGACACCCAAGGACACTTAACAAACACAGTTCAAACATCAGCAGTAACAAATTGAAATATAAAATACATAAAGAATATAAAATACAAAAAATATAAAATACATTTAGTAAAGTTAATGATAAGCTAGTCTAAAGAGATGTGTTTTCAGGGCAGTCTTGAACAGAGAAAGGGAGGTGGTGTTTCGAAGGTCTGGCGGTAGAGCGTTCCAGAGGTGAGGGGCAGAGCAGGTGAAGGCCCTGCTCCCCATGGTGGAGAGGTGGGCAGAGGGTACATGGAGATGTAGTGAAGAGGAGGATCTGAGAGAGCGTGATGGGATGGAGATTTGTAGGAGGTCAGATAGATAAGGAGGGGCAAGGTTGTGGATAGATTTGAACGTGAGGAGTAGAATTTTGAAGATGATGCGTGATTTAACCGGGAGCCAGTGGAGCTGCTGCAGGACAGGAGTGATGTGGTTATAGTAGGAGGTTTGAGTGATGACACGGGCAGCTGAGTTCTGGACCATCTGTAACTTGTGGAGAGATTTGTTGGGGAGGCCGTAGAGAAGGGAGTTGCAGTAATCGATACGGGAAGTCACAAGACTGTGCACCAGGATGGCTGTGGAGCGGGGTGTGAGAGAAGGACGGAGACGGTTAATATTACGGAGGTGGAAATAGGCAGACCGAGTAATATTGTTGATGTGTGAAGTGAAGGAGAGAGTGGTGTCGAGGATGACACGAGACTCTTGACCTGAACGGAGAGTTGTTAAGGGGGACGAGAAGATGTTCTGATTTTGAAATAGTTTTGGGTACCGACAAGAATGATTTCTGTTTTGTTACCCTAAAACACTGCCGTGATGTTTTAGGCTAGCGTGCACTGATCAATTGGGGCTGATTTCCTTAATTTTAAGAGATTGGAGATCTGTCAATACTTACACAAGAAACTAGGGGTGCACCGATTGTAGTTTTTTTTGTCCGATCACCGATTTCTACAAAGTCTGACCTGCCGATTCCGATTTTGGCCGATACGGATTTTGTTTTTATAAGCAACACTGTTAGATGTTGTAAGGTCACAATGCGCCTTCAAATTTCAGTCTTATTTTGTTCAAAAACAGACCCTTGAACAATATCCTAGAAACAATACAAACTTGTCTTTACTGGTCACAAGGTAGTGCTCTGAAATATAAATGAAGTTTAGACAATTGTTGTTAAAACTATAAAAAAAATCTGTAAAATCGGTTTCTCATGCAAGCATTGGCCGATTCCCCAAAATTAAGCAAATTGGGGCCGATAAACCGGACGGCCGATTTATTGGTGCACCCCTACAAGAAACTGATTTTACAGATGTTTTTGTTGTTGCAGTTTTAACAATAATTGCCCAAACTTAATTTATATTTCAGAGCACTACCTCGTGGCAATTTAAAACAAGTTTGTATTATTTCTAGGATATTGTTCAAGTGTATGTTTTTCAATAAAATAAGATTGAAAATTGAAGGTGCAATGTGACCTTATGACACCTGACAGTGTCACTAAACAAAATCGGAATCGGCATATGAGGCTTTTTAGAGATTGTGATCGTCCAGAAAACTGCAATCGGTGCGCCATTATTTTAGACTGGTTGTCACTTGCAGTAAACAGTTTTGTTAAACCCAAAAGGCAAAACTACAATTTTTTTTTTTTTTTGGTAAATAAATCCTCCGTCAAGCCACAAACAAACTAAACAAATGCATTTTAGGGACCTTAGGCTTCATAATACCCACATGAAAGTCAGCATTGAGAATTACCTGTCTTTACTGGATCATTATCAAAGTTAGATCAATTTTTGTCTACTGATATTGGAAACTTTTTAAAAAGACATTTGTCTGCCTTGCCTGTGCATTTAAACACCAAGAAAGAAGGAGACAATGATCTAGCAATGTTACAAAAATAGAGTTCCCAATTTGGATTAAAACTCATTTCATTGGATGCAGCAAAAATGACAACAAATGTAATACCAATACAGTATTGTTAAAAATAGTTGCAAAATAAGGAAATTATGGCTATTTTAGAGGAATAAAAAACAGCAAATTCCTTCTAATGATCCAATCAGATCATCCTGATTCTTAGTTTGAATAAAACACTTTCGGGTCAACGGATCGTCATGAAAGTTGGTCCGAATGTATAAAGGAGCTTTTATTAAGTTCATACTTTCCGTTTAATGAATTGTATATGTTTGACGTGTCACTTTTTATTGCTGGAATCTGTCCCAGTGAAAATGCGCTTCTGTGTGCTTTTTTAAGTGTACAAGTTGTTTTAAGGGTTGCAAAAATATCCATCCATCCATCCATCCATTTTCTTCCGCTTATCCGGGGTCGGGTCGCGGGGGTAGCAGCCTAAGTAGGGAGGCCCAGACTTCCCTCTCCCCAGCCACTTGCAATTGTCTAGTTGCAAAAATATGCAATCTAAAAATGCTCAGACTGAGGAAGTCTTTTGGATGAAAGACGAAACGTTTCTTATGTTTTGTTTTGTTTTTTGAATGTCCAGAGGACCAGGCTTAGATTTTTTTTTTAGATTTTTCTACCTGGATTATTGCGCATGCATCAGGTTGTGTATATGCAAGTTAAGCAATTATTGTTATATTTTATTAAATGGAAAAAACACATATTTGCCAAAAATTAGAAATGGGGAATGTATATTGACTATAAGCTGCACTGATTTCTAAAGATCTGCATCAGCCATAGTCAAACACTAGCTTGAATAATCAAGCATCTTACAGATGAGTTATAAGACTGAAACAAGAGAGAAACAACCACGTGTTGATTTAATGTCAGTATTTCCCCCAGTTATACTTTAAAGAAAAGCAAACCGCTGATTTAAAATACCCCCGATGTTCAGTGTGTGTCATGTTTTTGCTTTTCTTCACAGAAAAGCCAAAGTTGCCTGAAAACTACACGCAGGAGACCTGGCAAAAGCTGAAAGAAGCCGTAGAGGCCATACAGAACAGCACTTCAATCAAGTACAATTTAGAAGAACTTTACCAGGTGTCACATCAGACCTTATGACCTCTGACAGGAAGCTGGCTTTGTGTATGGTTAAAAATAAATATTTATTTTGTCTGTCTCGGCAGGCCGTGGAAAACCTCTGCTCCCATAAGATATCTGCCAAACTCTACAAACAGCTCAGGGTCGTGTGTGAAGACCACATCAAGGCACAGATCGATCAGTTCAGAGAATATCCTTTACACTTTGAGTCACTAAACAACACAAACTGGAGGGTTCAGGCTTGCTCATGATTTTGAAGTAAAAAATCTTGTATTTTAGTGTCTTATTTTGGACCTTGACTTTGTTCTCACGGATGCCCTGGACAGCGTGCTTTTCCTGAAGAAAATCGACAAGTGCTGGCAAGATCACTGCAGACAAATGGTAAGTTCAGCCATTTAAAATACAGTGAAGGAAATAATTATTTGATCCCTTGCTGATTTTGTAAGTTTGCTCACTGACAAAGACATGAGCAGTCTGTAATTTTAAGGGTAAGTTAATTTTTTAACAGTGAGGGATAGAATATCAAAAATAAAATCCAGAAAATCACATTGTGTAAATTATATACATTTATTTGCATTTTGCAGAGAGAAATAAGTATTTGATCCCCTACCAACCAGTAAGAATTCTGGCTCCTACAAACCAGTTAGACGCTCCTAATCAACTTGTTACCTGTATTAAAGACAGCTGTATTAAATTGTCACCTGTATAAGACTCCTGTCCACAGACTCAATTATTCAGTCAGACTCTAACCTGAGTCTTCAACATGGGCAAGACCAAAGAGCTGTCTAAGGATGTCGGGGACAAGCTCATAGACCTGCACAAGGCTGGAATGGGCTACAAACCCATAAGTAAGACGCTGGGTGAGAAGGAGACAACTGTTGGTGCAATAGTAAGAAAATGGAATAAATACAAAATGACTGTCAAGTGACATTGATCTGGGGCTCCATGCATAATCTCACCTCATGGGCTATACTTGATCATGAGGAAGGTGAGAGATCAGCCTAGAACTACACAGGGGGAACTTGTTAATGATCTCAAGGCAGCTGGGACCACAGTCACCAAGAAAACCATTGGCAACACATTACGCCGTAATGGATTAAAATCCTGCAGTGCTCGCAAGGTCCCCCTGCTCAAGAAGGCGCATGTGCAGGCACATCTGAAGTTTGCCAGTGAACACCTGGATGATTCTGAGAGTGACTGGGAGAAGGTGCTGTGGTCAGATGAGACAAAAATTTAGCTCTTTGGCATTAACTCTACACGCCGTGTTTGGAGGAAGAGAAATGCTGACTATGACCCAAAGAACACAGCCCCCACTGTCAAGCATGGAGGTGGAAACATTATGTTTTAGGGGTATTTCTCTGCTAAGGGCACAGGACAACTTCACCGCATCGATGGGAGAATGGATGGAGCTATGTACCGTAAAATCCTGAGTGATAACCTCCTTCTCTGTCAGGACATTGAAAATGGGTCGTGGCTGGGTCTTCCAGCACGACAATGACCCAAAACATGCAGCCAAGGCAACGAAGGAGTGGCTCAGAAAGAAGCACGTTAAGGTCATGGAGTGGCCTAGCCAGTCTCCAGACCTTAATCCAATCGAAAACCTATGGAGGGAGCTGAAGCTCCGAGTTGTAAAGCAACAGCCTCAAAATCTTAATGATTTAGATGATCTGTAAAGAGGAGTGGACCAGAATTCCTCCTGACGTGTGCAAACCTCATCATTAACTACAAAAAACATCTGACTGCTGTGCTTACCAACAAGAGTTGTGCAACCAAGTATTAAGTCTTGTTTTCCAGAGGGATCAAATACTTGTTTCTCTCTGCAAAATGCAAATAAATTTACTGGTATATAATTTATGCAATGTGGTTTTCTGGATTTTATTTTTGATATTCTGTCTCTCGCTGTTAAAATTAGCCTACCGTACATGTGCGTGTCAGTGGGCAAACTTACAAATTCAGCAAGGGATCAAATAATTATTTCCTTCAATATAACTACCGGTATTTATTAAGAAAAACAAATAATCAGCTTGGTTTTTATGTGTAAAGAGCCACTGCACTCGTTTAGTAGATTTAAGAAATTGGGAATTATGATTATGTTGGCTGATTGTAGTTTTTTTTTATTTATTAATATTTTAGATTTATTTAGGCCACAATCAGTTTTGTTGGGAAATGTTACTGGAAATACATACCGGTAATTGTATTATTAATTGTGTTACTTGTAGTGGGGCATTTCGATAAGTGTGGGATTAATTTTAATTTTCTTAAATTATTTTTTTGTAGTTTGGTGGTGCTATAGTTAGGTTTATAATAATGTAAAATTTATCTTGATTTATCCTGATGCATGCTCAATAATCCAGGTAGAAGAACCTTAAAAAGTTAAGTCAGGTCCTCTGGATGGGTTCAAAAAAAAAAATTGTAGAAACATTTCGTCTTTCTTCTGAAAGACCTTCAGTCTGAGGAGCTGTATTCAACTCAGTCTTATAAATAGCACCTTCTCATAACGGATCAACCAGTTTGTTGTTGACATTCAAAACTAGCTGTTCACTTGCTAAAGCAAGACCATCAGCACAATGGATCATTAGCACCCTGATGGCTACTGGCTATTCACAGGGGGCTGAGACGATACTAGCAAGAACAGCATTGCAAGAGGGGGGCAGTTGAACACGGAGGCCTCTGCTCAGCAAAAATGCCGGGTACCGACCAAACGCGTTTCGGCCAGCGGAAGCGGCTGGTTTACATTGAAAGTCTATGTGGAGATGCGTCGAGGCGCGTCGAATCGTGAAGCGGTGCGTTTTAAGCTTTTGAAGCGGCGCGGCGGCACGCAGCAGCGTCGAGCCACCAAGGGTCAAATATTTGAACTTTCGGCGCTCGACGCATCGCAGCAACCAGTAACCAATCGGGAGAGACTCTATGTGATGACGCAACGAAAACGGGACTTTTTTTGGACTTTTTAAACTTACCCCATCGAGCCTCCATGAAGAAACCAGCCTCCGGTAAGAAACTTGGCATTTTTACAGTTGCTGCTGTCCGCTCGAGCGTACGATCACCCCAAACATAAAAAAACGTTTTAATCTCAACAAAGACTTTTGGAGCTGCAGTTCGGCTCGTAGAAAACCCACTCAAGTAGTAACGAGGCTCACGTACAGCTGATTTCGTCTGCCCGGTGTACAAGAAACAACCGGAAAAGGAGCCAGACCCCCCTCCTCTGCCTCCTCCCAGGGCGCGTCATCAGACGCGTCTTCAGTGGCTGTGTGAAAGTGACAAGCGGCCAAAAGGGGGCGGCAGGAGCGTTTCGACGCGTTTGGTCGGTACCCGGCAAAAGTGTGTGTGCTGGGTGAGTGGGGTCCTTCATGATGCAGGTGGCCCTCTTCCTGCATCTGGAGTTGTAAATGTCTGTGATGGTGGGAAGGCTGACTCCGACAGACTTCTGTGCAGCCTTCACCACTTTCTGCTAATTATTCTTTCTGACACGTTGATGCTGGAGCACAGGATGCTCTCCACTGCACACCTGTAGAAGGAGGTGAGGACTGAGCTTCCCAGACCAGTTCGTCTCAGCCGTCTGAGGAAGTAGAGTCTCTGATGAGCTTTCTTGATCAGGCTGGTGGTGTTGTTGCTCCAGCTGAGGTTGTCATTCAGGTGCACACCCAAGTACTTGTAGCTGGAGATCACGTCCACTGCAGATCCTCCTATGTTCAGGGGGGTAGGTGTGTTTGTTCTTTCTGAAGTCCACGACCATCTCCTTCGTCTTCTTCACAATAGCTATGTTAACATGGGCAAGATTCTGTGACCAGATTGAAATGTGTTCTGATTGCATAATTAGATAGTACCGTTTACATGGGCACAATCCGTTCATGACGAGCGTTTACATGCAGCAGGCTTTTATTCTGACCAGAAGTTCTGACATGCGCAGAGTGGTACACTCCCTTAAAAAAACACCGAAGAGGAAATTACTTTTGTGAAAACCACAGAAGAAGTTACTTCTGGGACAAAAGTAAACAGACGCGCCAAAAATGGACCTGCGCCAGAGTGTAATGACGGCGATGGAGTTGTTACTGTACTCGATGATTGAGCTACAGGCAAGCAACGCATGCTTTTAGTCTTTTTTATTCGCAGTATGAGAGCGCTGGAAAAGGAAACACGTAGGGGAGTGGTGCGCAGCGCACATGTGCAGTCAAGACAGTTTCCACAGTCCGATAAAAGGAACAGATCAAGTATTTACATGCACACCGATTGGGTTACGGATCGGCGTAAACCACCCGTTTCGTTCAGATCACAAATTAGGTCGGATCACGCCGAATACACAGAAAATAACCAGAACGGGGTGTTTACATGATGCACTTTTGTTCACGCTCTTCACACCAGAGCCTGCAGCTGTCTGCGCCACTGTGGTCGTGGAGACGGCGTCGCGACGCATGGAGGAATGTTTTGTATGTGACACAAATGTATTAAATTCCCCTTCTTCATCCCTGATCTGGACTTTTCTTTTGTTTTTTTGCCAAAAGTCAAGTGATCGCTTCCTCCTCCGCTGACTCCATGCATTAAAACCGCAAGACACAATAACTGTTGTTCTATTATGATTTGCTCCTCTAATAAAGACAACAGTTCAGCACGCGAGCGGAAAGCCATTTTTTGTTGTTGTGTGACGTCAAACAGTTCTTCTTCTACGGTAGATTTCTGTGTCTATGAGTGCACATCTATTTTCCCCAGCTCCCCGGGCGCTGACTACGGCAGCTCACTGCACCACCTGGTGGTGGTTGGGTTAAATGCAGAGGCCAATTTCGTCTGTCAAGTATGGGAACATACACAGATGACAAAAATATGACATTTATTTTTTATTTCTTCTACACCCTTTCTTGCAACATATGCTCAGGTTTTAGAGGGTACTGCCACCTGCTGGTCCGTAAAAGAACAGCACTTTGCCATGCGCCGCCGTGCGTCAACCATAAACACAGCGGCGACACTGTAAACGCATG
>JBBPBX010000031.1:47890-60866 GCA_038048925.1 Garcialebias charrua | reverse complement strand
AGATCGATCGGTAAATTGAGAGCTTTGCCTTTTGACTCAGCTCTCTCTTCACCACGACAGACCGGTACAGCGCCCGCTTCACTGCGGACGCTGCACCTATCCGCCTATCGATCTCACGCTCCAGTTTTCCCTCATTCGTGAACAAGATCCCGAGATACTTAAACTCCTCCACTTGGGGCAGGACCTCCTCCCCGACCCGGAGAGGGCATGCTACCCTTTTCCGGCTCAAGACCATGGCCTCGGATTTGGAGGAACTGATCCTCATCCCGGCCGCATCACACTCGGCTGCAAACCGCTCCAGCGAAAGCTGTAGATCACGATCTGATGAAGCCAATAGGACCACATCATCTGCAAAAAACAGAGAAGCGATTCTAAGGTCACCAAAACGGATCCTCTCAACACCTTGGCTGCGCCTAGAAATTCTGTCCATAAAAGTTATGAACAGAATCGGTGACAAAGGGCAACCTTGGCGGAGTCCAACTCTCACCGGAAACGAGCCTGACTTACTGCCGGCAATGCGGACCAAGCTCTGACACCGGTCGTACAGGGACCTAACAGCCCTTATCAAAGGGCCTGGTACCCCATACTCCCGGAGTACCCCCCACAGAACCCCCCGAGGGACGCGGTCGAATGCCTTCTCCAAGTCCACAAAACACATGTAAACTGGTTGGGCAAACTCCCACGCACCCTCCAGGACCCTGCTGAGGGTGTAGAGCTGGTCCAGTGTTCCACGACCAGGACGAAAACCACACTGCTCCTCCTGAATCCGAGGTTCGACTATCCGACGGACCCTCCTCTCCAGAACCCCTGAATAGACCTTACCAGGGAGGCTTAAGAGTGTGATCCCCCTATAGTTGGAACACACCCTACGGTCCCCCTTTTTAAATAGGGGAACCACCACCCCAGTCTGCCAATCCAAGGGAACTGCCCCCGATGTCCACGCGATATTGCAGAGTCGCGTAAGCCAACACAACCCTACAACATCCAGAGCCCTAAGGAACTCCGGGCGAATCTCATCCACCCCCGGAGCCTTGCCACCGCGGAGCTTTTTAACCACCTCGGCGACCTCAGCACCAGAGATCGGAGAACCCGACCCAAAGTCCCCAGGCTCTGCTTCCTCAGTGGAAGACGTGCCAGTAGGATTGAGGAGGTCTTCGAAGTATTCCGCCCACCGACTCACAACATCCCGAGTTGAGGTCAGCAGCACGCCACCTCCACCATAAATGGTGTTGGTCTCGTACCTCTTTCCCCCCCTGAGACGCCGGATGGTGGACCAGAATCGCCTCGAAGCCGTACGGAAGTCATTCTCCATGGCCTCTCCGAACTCCTCCCACGCCCGAGTTTTTGCCTCAGCAACCACCCGAGCCGCATGCCGCTTGGACTGCCGGTACCTATCAGCTGCTTCCGGGGTCCCACAAGCCAAAAAGGCCCAATAGGACTCCTTCTTCAGCCTGACAGCATCCCTCACTGCCGGTGTCCACTCCAATTCACGAAATGGTCAAATCTGCTGGATTTAAATAGTTTCGGTTTGACATTTTCCAAACAGCCTCGGGTGCGCTACGAAAATAAATGATAAAAAATCGAATTTTATCTCAAATGTTTCATCTAGGCCAACAGTCAGTAAATTAGAGACATATAATTACACACTGGTAGCAGAAAAAATATCCACCGAGTGGTTTCTGAGCTTTTTATCTGAATAGCCTGGACCTCGCCAGGCTAAACTAACAAAACTCCGCCTTCTGTTCTCTGATTGGTCCATTCAAAAATCTAACGGAGAAATCGCTGTCTATGGGAGAGATGCCAGACCCTAGTACAAAGCGAAGTGAAGGACATGGGTCTGGTATCAACCAGGCTAGGGAATACCTGTAATTTGCTTAGTTTTCAGTGAACTCTTTATTCGGTCCGATTACACAAAGCAGACTTTTTACAGTCTTCCAACACGATGTATGTAAAACATGTTGAGAATAATGTGGGAAAGGCTTCATTTAGGCAAACAAAAGAAAAAAGTGTGCTCTCAAAGGCTCCAGATGTTATTCCAGTGGATCAAGGAAATGGAAACACAGTTGAGCTCGGGGAAAACCATGACATAAACTGTCAGCAATCAGTAGCGATGAATCACGCTGGCTCTCAAGGCTGCGCACTGGCATCATCAGGGTGATAAATTTCTGTTTCATGACTGTCTAACCTTCTAGCATGGGGCTAGATCAATGAATGAGACAAATAGATTGTCATCTGAGAAGACAGCCAGGAAGTAACCTTTTTGAATAGTTCAACACAAAAATAAAGCTAATTAAGTTGATGAGTGAAGGGCTTCTTTATAATTAGGCTAAGACAGGAAATTACCAACTCTGGGACTTTAAAAAATTGTTCATTAAACGTGTATTCCAAGGAAATCACGGGGGCTTTCCATGGCCCTGTGATTTCACACGAACATCTTATCCATTCACAATTTCCAATCATGTGAGCGGATTTCCAGATGTGGCCCACCTCTGCTCTGGCTGCCTCACTTTGTGACGTTTCTGCCATTTCCTGTTCGGACGTACTGGGGCCAGAACTGGTTAAAAAAAAAATCATCAAGTACAAACAGAATGACATAGGTAAATGCACTTTAGTTGCCATATAAAAAAAAAGAAACTTCAAATGCATTAGAATTTGAGAGCATAACAAAGTAATTTAAGTAGTATGATGTAGTCCAATAAAAAAACTAAAGAAAGATCTGAGTGCTTTTTCCCCCTCCCTGCATTACCACAGAATGAATCAGCCAGACAAGAAAAGGCTGGAAATGAAGTCCAAGATGATCTGTTTGAACACCTGGAGGGAGAAAGACAGAAATAACAACATGAAAACAGATTCTACTGACTACAGTAGGTGTCATCATGCTTGGCAACATTAGAAGAGAGGCCTCTTTTTCTTTCTGAAGCTAGCTGCTCATAGACACCCACTCACAATGAGCAGTCAGCTACGACTAGACAGCCAGCCAGGGGAAACACGCAGACCCCTCCTCTAGCCTGCCTCAAAACCACATCTGATGTTTCATGCCCAAAATAGCCCTGCATTCCTCCTGTCTCACACTTTGCAATTGTTCATACGGGAGCAAATGGGAAGCCCAAATTATGATGTGTGATAGCCAAAGGACAAAGGCGTGGGGGCAGAGAAGCAGTGTGGCTGTGCATGCAGGCGGCTCAGCAGATCTGTTCTCTATCGGGAACAGATTTGGGGGCTCATTTATAAAATGAACTTAAACAGAAGACATGCTGTGGCATGAAAATGATTTTATCTTAAGTCTAGTCTTAAAGGAAAGGAATGGTGACTTAATTTACTGCGAATAATGTACTTCACTTTTGGAGTGGCCCATCAATCTAACTGTCCAGACTCCATAACATGTTACCTTGCATGTATTTCTAATGTTTTGCCAACTAATGGTAAATGGTAAATGGAGATTACTTATATAGCGCCTTCCAGCCCCCTATGAGGGGCCCCAAAGCGCTTCACAGTACCAGCCATCCACCCATTCATACACACATTCATACAGCGGTATAGCGGTAGTCTGCCATGCAAGGCACCAGCCAGTCCTACCGGGAGCAACTCGGGGTTAAGTGTCTTGCCCAGGGACACAACGACAAATGGTGTGGGAACTCGGGGATCGAACCTCCAACCTTCCGATCGGGGGTCGACTGCCATTACCACTGTGCCACGGCCGCCCTAAACTAATGCCATGACGTTAACTTTCATAAGTTCGTTCACATAAAGTTTAAAAAAAAAAACTTTTTTATTTGGTTGATGGCTAAAATGCTGATACAGCAGAACAGATAAATTATCTAAATTATAGCCAAGATTATCCATCCATCCATCCGTCCGTCCGTTCTTCCATCCATCCATTCACCCATCCATCATCTTCCTTCCGTTTGTTCCAAAGTAGGGTCGCCGGGGCAGCAGCTTGAACAGGAAAGCCCAGACATCTCTTTCCACAGTCACATCTTCCAGCTCTTTCGAGAGGACCCCAAGGCGTTCCCCAGGGAAACTAAGAGACTTATATAATCTCTCCAGTGTGTCCTGGGTCTTCCCCGGGGTCTCCTCCCAGTCTGATATGCCTGAAACACCTTCCTACGATGGCACCCAAGACTGCATCCTTATCAGATGCCAGAACCACCTCAACAGGCTCCTCTCGATGTGGAGGAGCAGTGGTTCTACTCCGAGTCTCTCCTGAATAACTGAACTCCTCACTGTATCTCTGAGGGAGAGTCCAGCTCTGCGGAGGAAACTCATTTCAACCATCTGTATCTGTGATCTCATTCTTTCTGTCACTACCCAGAGCTCGTGACCAAAGGTGAGGGTAGGAACATAGACGACCGGTAAACAGAGAGCTTTGCCTTACAGCTCAGCTCTCTCTTCACCAAAATGGACCGGCACAGAATACGCAATACTGCAGACGCTGCACCAATCCATCTGTCAATCTCACGCTCCATTCTTCCCTCACTCGTGAACAAAACCCCGAGATACTTGAACTCCTCCACTTGAGGCAGAACCTCACCCTCGACCTGAAGAGAGCAAAGATTATCCATGAGATGTAAATGTTAAGAAGTTATAAAAGCATCTGTGACTGTTTCCTTCCATTAGTGGCATGTTTGTCACAACTATTGCACAGTTGGGGCTGTAATGCTTTCGACTCATTGTGAGAAAACTGTGACTCAAATCTTTACCGCAACATATTTAGAGGTCTAGATTTGTGCAAATGGACAATATTGTGACTGCTCTCTGTGTCCATTTTATAGTCACAGAATGGGCAGTCAGTTTTTTAGACATTATCAGAACTATGTTGTTTGAAGCTATAGCTGTTGTCATATCCAGAAGAAAGAAAAAAACCTTGAAGAAAGAAAAAAGCTAAGTGAAAATGGACAAAAAGTGAGAACTAGGGGTCACCCTGATTTCCTTAATTTTGGGACATTGTAGATCAGCTGATTAGTACATGAGAAACAGAGTTTTTTGTAGTTTTAACAATAATTGTCTGAACTTCATTTACTTTGTATATTTCAGAGCCCTACCTCATGGCCATTTAGAACAAGTTAGTATTGTTTCTAGAATATTGTTCAAGGGTAAGTTTTTCAATAAAATAAGATTGGAAAATCGAAGGTGCATTGTGACCTTATACCACCTGACAGTGTCGCTTGTAAAACAAAATCGGTATCGGCCAAAATCGGAATGGGCAGGTCAGACTTTTTAGAGATTAGTGATCGGCCAGAAAACTGTCATGAGTGCACACCTAGTGAGAACATTATTTACATTATTTTTATTTCTGCCAAACACAGATCATGTTCACCCAACAGACAAACACAATCTAAAACAATGGCTAAAGCTGTGATTTTTTTTTAATGTTTTACTGTTTTCATTCACCTTTTCTTTTATTCACATTTTCAAAAAGCAAATCCAAAGTTTGTATTTTCACACCAGTACAAACTGTGAGGAATACAAAATGCAGAACTGACAAATGTCTGAATGACTAAACATTGATGTAAGAAACTGACAAAGTCAATAATGTCATAGATCTTAAATCTGTAAAGAAAAGTAAAATAGATCCTTTTCACAACAAGCGATTGTTCATTTCGAGATGCAGTGCGACATAACAGTGTGTCGAGACGCACCACCAATCTGTTGATCTAAATGGCTTGAGGTTTTTGCTTCATAGTTACTGGTATTCGTTGCTAAAGGTAATTATAATTGTTCCATACTGTAATTTTGAGTCTAAATTCAAGTATTATAAATGGTTCTGTTTTATTCACAAATGACGCTCCTGAGCCTTTAAGAGGAATGCCGGCAATTCATAAGGTGGATTAAACGAGCACAGCCCCGTGTGATTCACAGAATGTCGTGGGAATCAAACCTTCCCATTTTCTACAGGAGGTTTAATTAACCGAGCGCCGCGTGTCCCTCAAACTCCAATATCCTCAGCCCCGTTTCCACCATTCTCAACAAAACAGGAGGTGCTGCAGGCGAGTGCCCACGACACATTCTGGGTTTACACCATCTTTAAACACGTATAAGGTGTTGAAGTAATGAACAACGGTAAAATGTGTCTGCTGAGGTGAGTAACAACACAGTAGCTCTGTTGTTGCTCAGATGTTGTGATCGGTGAACAATCTAGCTGGCTTTATGAGCCAAGTAATTACAGAGAGCCTGTGTTGAATCACCCGGGGACAACCATTCCCCTCATTTGATGTGGAGCATGCTGGGGACCTGCTATCCTGTGATCCTGGACGCAGGTTTAAAATGGTCACTTCTCGGCTGGGTTGCTAAGACAACAGAGCAAAATGTTCCAAACTACAAATGAGCCAGCAAATCTTTGGGCAGCTTTGCCCCATGGTCTACACCGACCTGTGGAGAGGTCCTTTCAATGGACCACACGTCTCCAGCACTAAGCGGATAAAGCAAACTTCAGCAGACCCTGGAGCGCAGAGGACAAACATGGTCCGAGCCCAGGAAAGAGCCAGTGCCAACAAGGCATTAGCATTCTAAACTCATGGGTCAGAACTTCACACATATCCACTCCACTCATTAGAAACAAGTCTTTTAAGCACTCTTAATTATAAAGCCTTTCATCATCCAGGATTCTTGTTCTTTTCTGTTAGAGGTCGGATCATAGATACATGCTGCTGGAATATAAACGTTATCTGGTTAAATGGATCCACTGGTGCACGATCCACAGCAGACACACACGCTCACAGCAGGAGCCTATTGATTGTGAGAGTAAATAACAGAACTATGTGAGCTCGAGAGCTGCGCTGTTGTTGACCATTGCCAAATCCCGTCGGGTCAAAAGTCGTCGGGGCCGTTTTTTATCTGGAGATTCTTGTATTGAATTTAAACACGAGCGGCACAGCTGTGGTAACACTCTCCTTCATGTCTGAAGGACACCCTGAGAGAGGGTTCTTTCATCTTCTGGGGAAACAACCCATTAACTCTGTCTTTCTCTTCTTCTATCTCAATCAAGACAGGAAATACTGGGCACGGCTTCTGCAGCATCCGCTGGTTTCCAACGAAATCACTATGCACTGAAAACTTTGAACTACCTGAATAGACTACCGTATTTGTCGGAGTATAACACACAGTTTTTTTTGCTCATTTGAATGCCCTGCGTGTTATACACCGAAGCGTGTTATTTATGGATTTTTTCCCATATTTTTAGACCAATTTTTGGCTCTGATTTCGCCGTTTTTCATTTTGGGCAAAAAATGATGCAGTACCACTTTTGTCCGCTAGGGGGCCACTTGCAGACCATTTCTAGCTCATGTGTCTGAAAAAAGCCTCCTCTGGTCGGACTGACTCTGTCGCTGCCCGCCTCCTACTCTGGATGTAGCTGCTGTTAGCTGTGAGGTTCGCTGTTTTTGTTAGCAAGATAACTCATAAACCACACCGCGGATTTTCTTGAAACTTACAGAGCGTAATTTGGTGGTCATTTACACACTGTTAGCTGTATAAGACATTTGAGGTAAAATTCAAATTTTTATAATTTATTTTAGTAGCGCACGCGACCAATTTGGAAGAAGTCAAACTGAAACAATTTATAATCCAGCAGATTTGACCATTTCGTGAAACGGTTAAGCTCAGGAGTTTATTTAGCTAAATTTAAAGAAATAAAGTTGTCTCACCCGCGCGCATGCAAATCGGCGAACTACTTTTTAAAATCCAGCAGATTTGACCATTTCGTGAAACGGTTAAGCTCAGGAACCCTTGTGCTATAAAGTCAGCTAAGAAATATATTTTTTCTCGCAAAGAAATAATTGTTTTTACCGTGTTTTCTTGTGAAGTCCTTCGTACTCGCTCGCTTCTGTGGCCGCCATTTTAAGCAGGGCAAATGAGGCGCTGACGCGTCGCGTAGTGGTGACACATAATAGATGCGCGTTATACAACGAAGCGTGTTATTTACGGATTTTTCCAATTTATTGGCAATAATTGGACGAAGCGTGTTATACACAAGAGCGTGTTAAACTCCGATGAATACGGTATATGCCACGGGGGGTTGTGACGTACTTCCGGTAAAATGCAACCCACATCCGCCACTTCCGGTTCCTATCCACTGCCGTTGTTGTTAGCGTTAGCTCCTAGTAGCAGACCATGACAACGACCCGAAACGGAAAGCGGCTGCGAGCTACTGGCACTACAAGTGAGTTCCGTTGTGTCCGCCCACCGGTGGGTACAGCTGTTCCGTTCCCCCGCCGAGGGGGGGTTTGGGCGACAATGGATCGTGGCTATCCGAAGGGGTAACGTCGCTATTGATTTATATAGATTTATATGTGTATAGAGTTATTATTGGTGTGTATGTAGATGTTTTATTAATTGTATTTACTCATTTATGTTCGAGTCATTCACGCTAACCGGAAGTGCGCCGTCTGGGTAATGAATGCAGAAGTGCTGGAACGGGAGTCCATGGCATATACCATATTTTCCGGCCTATAAGTCGCACCTTTTTGCCTACATTTCCAAGCCCTGCGACTTATAGGCCGGTGCGACTTATACGTGGATTTTTCTTTCTTTTTTTTCACTTTGGTCACTATTTTTTATGTGTTTATCTTCAAAGAGATGCAGGTCTGTTTGCTGCAAGGAATTACCGATATATTATTATTATTAAAATATTAAGGAAAAGTTCAACTAAGACACATCTTTGCTATATTTTTCAGCAACAAAGAAAATAGTTTTTAAGTGTTAATCTTGCCAAAAGTCCTTCCATGCACGTTCTTGCAGCAATTTAGCAGCCAGTACATTTTGGGCAAAACACCAGCCCACATTTCCGGGTTTTCAGCGATGACCGGTCACATCAGCTGGGATGCGTCACGTCAGCGGTGACGTGAGGTGCGACTTATAGACCGGTGCGACTTATTCATGGATTTTTCCACTTTATTGGACATAATTGGACTGGTGCGACTTATAGGCCGGTGCGACTTATAGGGCGGAAAATACGGTAGTCTTTTCACTAGGGGTGCACCAATTGCAGTTTTTTGGCTGATCACCGATCACCAATTTCTACAAAGTCTGACCTGCCGATTCCGATTTTGGCTGATACCGATTTTGTTTTATAAACAACATTGTTAGATGTTGTAAGGTCACAATGCACCTTCAAATTTCAATCTTATTTTGTTGAAAAACAGACCCTTGAACAACATTCTAGAAACAATACAAACTACAAACTGGTCACATGGTAGTGCTCTGACGTACCGTATACATGAAGTTCAGACAATTGTTGTTAAAACTTAAAAAAAAAAATCTGTAAAATCAGTTTCTCATGCAAGCAATGGTCAATTTCCGATTTCCCAAAATTAAGGAAATCACACATCGGTGCACCCCTAGAATTCACCAAAAGTTTCATCATCAAATTTGAAGCTGATTCATTTTATAGCACCGTGTCTGGGAAGACAAAAAAAAAGCAGCTTTATGGGGGATTTACTGTTAACAGCATGTGGGGGCAGGGTGTTTTCTTTTTTTTTCTTTTTTTACATATGAGAAATCACCACAGATTGTCTCACAAATAAGACGATATCACCCTTTGTTCCATGTCGCTAAACAGCAGTCTGGGGAGCGTCTCTCTGCGACCGCAAACAGCCTTTCAGTGAAGGATTAACAAATTATCCCTGACCTTAACTGTAAGCCGATAGCCCACTTGATGTGATTGGCTGCCGCCGCCAGAAGACAAAAAGCGGACTGCAATGTTTGAACTGCAGCGGCCTCTGGACAAGCCGAAGCTTCAAAGTTCAAATCATATAAGCTCTGCAAAGTTTTGATCCAACAGTGTCACAAATTTACTCAGTTTTCAGAAATATCTCCCCAAAAACCTCACACCAAATCCCCTTAGGTGGCTTGGCAACAAGAAAAAGACCAAAGGAAGTGTTAACTTTACAAACAGGTGCTTCACCCTTGTGGTCACCCTACAGGACTCACTGACACATAAAACAGAAGAGACGCTTAAATAAAAGCATGCCTTGTTACGAGACATCTGACGCCAAATCTCAGGAAGCAAAGCACATCAGTCATATTTTTTGTTGAAACACTGAGCTTTTTTTTTTTTTTTTTTTCTCCACCAATCTTGCTCTTTGCAGTTATTACGTCTTCAGTACTGGCGTTGAAGATATTTACTGTTGCACGGATGAAATAAATAATGCAGCGCAGGAATAAACATGCAGGTTAGACACTAATGAAACACATCAAACGTTATCTCTGAGCGTCTTTCATTCCACAAACCGGTGGGGAGTTTTCCTTGTCAGGTTATGTTTCTTGTTGTTTTTTAGTTCTCGGGCCAATAAAGGAACCACATAAACAATAAAAGAGCCTGTTGAAACAGGCCCTGCAGATATATAGTACCTGTGACCATCTGTGCTGGAAACAGACTCCAGTAATGGGGGATTGTGCTCAGGGCCTGTCTGATGTTCTCTACTCCTGCCGTCTGTTGTTAAAACTCTTCATCTCTTCCTGTTTGTCTTTTATTTTCCACAACAAGACTCAGTTCGGAGTTTTTTCTCTGTTGGATTTTCAGCTCTCCCTCCTCCTTGTTACTCTGCCAGATCCCTCTCAACTGGCCATACCCTTCATGCGGTCATACGATTAACTGAATCCCCCTATTTAAGAAGTTCCTATAGGTCCTATTTCAGTTTTCGTTCTGATTTAAAGTCCATACATGTCTTCTTTTATGTAAAGCTCAGCAGACTGCATGCCTTGCCATGTCATGCTGTTTTCCCCACTTAAAAATATACGGTTGTGTGGCTGTAATTCTTCCTTGCCTTTGATAGCTTATATAAACACTGTAATTTGCTTTTCCAGCATCGCCTTATAGCACTGCTAAAGGGGGAGCATGAATTACTGACAAGCGTGAAGCCTGCTGAACTGAAATCATGACTCAAACATGGAAAAATATCAACGTGCTCCATAAGTTGACAAACCCACACAAATTAACCATCTCGTGTTCAGAAGCTCAACTCTGTCATTTGCTAATTGCATTTCATGCGAGGCTACAAGCCGGTAAAACACAAAATATGGGGGGAAATGCACAATAAGATGACCAGGAAAAAACAAACTGATGGTCAGAGAGTTCTCTAGCTTTATTAGGTCCTTCCTCTCATTTGGAAGGGTTCCCACAGGGGTCTAAAGTGGGGATCCCTCCTTCTCTTAAATTGGCCTCAGAGAGTTAGAGGTTTCAAAATGGGCCAATGTTCGAACAAGGGCCTCTACCGTGAGAAAACCCACTCAGGACTTCCACAATTACCGGTACCAGCAAAGAGCCACCTCGAAGGATGCTAGTCCTAATTAACAACATCAAAGAGCAGCCACAGGACTTCAACAGGAGCCTTGCAACACTCACGTAACAAGTTTGTGGGTTACAAACATGTTAGTGATCACCTCACCACACATGAACTGGTCTGAGTAATAGATTAAAATAAATTGCAGTCTTTCCACAGTTGAACAGTTACAGAATGGAAACATAAAATGCAGAAGTATAAAAGACTAGCTGCATTCAGATGGACACACAGAGGATGGCTGTTTGAGCTCAGAGACAAACAGGAGCTGAATGAACACAGCCTTGTGCGCTCCAGTCACTTTTTCCAGCTAATAGCGAGTAATACTCATTTCTACCAGAGGAGGGCAGCAAAGTGCTGACATTTGAAACGCTCCTGGACGTCAATGGAGTGAGGAAATAAATAAATAAATAAATAAGTACAAGTTGAGCTGTAACACCATTGCAGACTTAATCATGTATTTTTATTTGTTTATTTATTTTATTGGGGAGGGGGACTAAGTCATATCTCTTAAAGAATACAATCATCCTTGAATCTTTCAAATATTTTCAATATTAACAATTTGTGGTACTGTATTGCTGTCATGAATAGGCCCGTAAAGCATTTTCCTGTGGAATTTTCTCAGCTGTGTAACAGTGAGGGCCAAATAAATTCTCCAAGTTAATGTGTGACTTTCCATTCCTGTACTAGTGCAGGCATTTCTGAAATCTTAGTGAATGATTAGCTGGGAACATGTGGCAGCTGTCAGATATTCTGTGTAGGTAGTACACTGATTCACACACAGGAGGACATACAGTACGTTTTTACACGTAGACCACGAGCTCAGCCAGACCGGCAGCAAAATCGGGATAATGAGGAACTTTTTGAATGCAACCTTTATTTCCAGAAGTCTGTTTGGCACAACCAAACTGTTCCTGGCTGTAACCAGATTCTTCAGTTACTCATTCTTCACCAGCGAGGCTGGAAGTTACAAACAACACACAAAGCAGGGATGCAGCTAAAACTGCACAGAGATGTTACAGTTTATCAGTTGAAACTTATGAAACTAAAATATCCCACTGTGTTTTTTTGCATATGCTACAACATTTAGGTTGAATTAAACTTTAGAAAATACTTTTTTTTGGAGGGTTTTAAATTACTGGACTTTTTTTTTCTTCATTAGCCTCTCAAAAACTGTTTAAACACAACACTCATCTATCAATTCTTTCTTTAGCGTTGCTTCATGCAAGCATATCATCAACATCCCTAAATAATTTGTTTGCTCTTACTTGGTCAAATGCAGCACATGCTGCAGCAGACAGCTGATGATTATAGACTTGAGAGGAAGAGGACAGAGTGTAACTGTTCTTCCTTTTAAAGAACCTCTTCACTGTTACAAACTCTCAGAAGAGAGAACGATGCAAACTATTTTCCAGTGGTGTTCTCATACAATAACTAACACTGTTCAGGAGAACGGACAAAACAGATTCTCCTCTTAACAGGATGACGTGTTCCTCTTAAAATGATGAAAAGCACATTATTCCCCACAAGACACTTTACTAAAATATACAGTATATCTCACTGTTAATTGTTTACCATTTCAGAGTTTGCAGAACAATGAAAAAAAAATATATATATAATAAAATATATCTATATATGGTATATTATATATATATATATATATATATATATATATATATATATATATATATATATATATA
>JBBPBX010000031.1:19398-40167 GCA_038048925.1 Garcialebias charrua | reverse complement strand
TATATATATATATATATATATATATATATATACATATATATATATATATATATATATATATATATATATATATATATATATATATATATATATATATATATATATATATATATATATATATATATATATATAATATATATATATATATATATATATATATATATATATATATATATACAATATATATATATATATATATATATATATATATATATATATATATATATATATATATATATATATATATATATATATATATATATATATATATTTATATATATATATATATATATATATATATATATATATTATTTATTTATTTTTCTCTTACCCCCCTGGTTGCCTGGCGGACATTCTGGGGGTGGGCCGTCAGGGGTTGTCCTGGGATGTGGGGGGGTTCGGGGCCTGGGGGTTCGCCGTGGGCGGGGCTGGCAGTGCGCTCCCCCTGGGGCTGCTTGGGCTCGGGTGTCCTGTCCTGTCGGCAGGGCGCGGGTTGGGCCGAATCTTGGATGTCTGCTACTCTCCACCCCAGAATGAATGGGCCTACCTCCTGGGTTTGGATGTGGGCTGCCCCATGTAGGGGGCAGGTACATGTCTTGGACCTAGGGGGTATAGAGTGTACATCGGGATTATGAATGGAACGTGTTGTTATTGTTTGTCTTTCTGTGAGTGAGGGTGAGTATGAGGGTGGGTCTGAATGAGTGTGTCTGTGTATGAATGTTTAAATGTCAGGCTGGGACTTGGAATGCCCCCTCTCTGATACATCTGAGGCTACTTAGTGTCGCGCTCCTGCCACGTGGCCCCCTGGTGGGTGTTCCTTTGCCTGCGGGCGTGCTTGGGGCCCTCACTATCTGGGGTTGGGTGCTTAGGCGTATGTCGGCTCGGCCTGGTGGCTGCCTGGTGGGGCTCGTGTTCTCTGGTCCTGTCGGGTCTGGGCCTGAGGGGTGGGCGTCCCCGGGCCTCGTGACCGGCCCTGGGGCTACGTCGGTGCAGCGGGCTCCGGCGGGGGCCTATGAATTTGTTGCGGTTGGCCCCGGGAGGTCATTGTATGTGGTCGCTGGTGGGGCTCGTCCGGTTCTTCCCCTTGGTCGGATCTGGGGAGTGGGCGAGTGGCTCGTCCTGTTCGGGTGGCCCTGGGGACTCTGGGCTCGGGGTCCTTCCTGGGGTCTTGGGCTTTGATCGCCCCTTCGTCTGCCTCGGGCTTTGGGGGGACGGATCTCTGATGCTTCACAGTCGCTACTAAATGTTCTATTGGAGGAACCTTATTCACTTATGCATGCTCACAACCACACACAAATGGATGCAGGGATGTATATGTAGATATATGCAGATATGTAGATGGGTATATGAATGAATATAAATGTATATGTATGTATACTGTATATATATTTGTAGGTATGGGTATGTTTATTTATAGAAATCTACTGCAAGGTCATGAATATTATTAGTCTTTATGCATGTATGTTTCGTTGCTGTGTTCTGTCATGTGCTTTGCAGGATTGCGGACGTAGGTTGGGTGTGTTTGCCTTGTGCTCTTTTGTTTTTTTGTCTTACTTTCCCTTTTCTTTCTCTCTATAAAAAAATACATATCGGAGTGAGAGGATGGGTATAAGGTGAGAAGGGAGGCCATCTATAAATGAAAAAAATAAATAAAATGCAGACTGAAGAAATCTTTTGGATTAAAGACGAAACGTTTCTATGGTTTTTTGGGGAGATTTTTATTTTTTTTTATGTCCAGAGGATAATTGTAACTTTTTTAGATTTTGCTACCTGGATTATTGAGCATGCATCAGGATAAAAGGCAGGCGTTGGGGAGTAATTTATAACATGTGGACCCTAGGTAAAACTAATCCCGTGCGAATAGTACGGTGGCTGGGAGGGACAAAACACTTTAACAAGTCCTGAAACAACTTAACAAATTCTGAAACAAATGAGGCTAGCATTGTTCAGTTGTTGAGATGTCCCCTCTCCTGCTTCTGTCTGCTCTGTGCCATTTAAAAACTCCAAGGATCGACCGCACGAAAAACAAATCTGCGTTAATACAGTATACTCACTGAGATCATGAACAATTGGGAGATAAAGTTAGGGAGGCCAGACTGAGATGGTTTGGACATGTCCAGAGGAGGGACAGTGGTTTGGACATGGAGGTAGTTGGAGTGAGGACAGAGTGAGATGGAGGACGACTCCACAGTGGAGTCTTCAGGTGTCTCCACAGGAAGTCCAAGACTCACTGTGGAGACACCTGAAGAGGGAAAAGCTGAAATAATAAATACATGTGTTATACATAGTTCCCATGTGATGTCACATCTGTGGAATTTCCGGGTGGACCATCATGCTTAGAGGTGGCGCAGGCCGCGCAGCGGTAAGAGCGCAGTCTACTGGATGTCAATTTTTCACGTTGTTTTTTTTTGTTAATTTCTAATTAATTGCGATGGTTACTTTGTGTTGGGTCAGTGGGTGTTCCAGTCGGGTAGACGTTTGGGCAACGCGCAGGTTTCACTTAATCAAAAAAAAGGTAAACGTGAAGGATTTATCTCATCGGAGAAACTCACAACCGCCCCATCTCTGCTTGGATCTGCTCAGAAGACGTCGTGCTTGTTGCCGGTAAACAAAATATTCTACATAAATCATTTTGTGAAACAATGCCAGAACAAGGTTAGAGTACAACTGTGTGTGTGTTAGAGCTGTTTTTTTTTTGATTTAGCAGCACCGTCTTGCTGTGGTTAGCTTAGCATTTCGCTAACGCGACAACGGCCTCCTGGACCACGGTCTCCCGCCGGTCCTCAGACCGCCCCAGTGGGGGAAGGAGGACGGGAGCAAAGTCGTGCGGGCGACGCGTCGGTCCCATGGGACGTGCCCCCGCGGCCGCGACGGATCCACGCCGTCTGACCTGAGCTCGCCGCGAGCCTCCCTGCGACGGACCCTCCGCTTCAGATGCTAACGCGACATGCTAACTTCCAACACGGTAACACTCAAAGTGCTGGTCCTGGTCCGTGTTCAGCCTGGACTGTTTGTGCTGGCTGTGTGTTATTTTAGTTAAACCTTTATTTAGCTGGTTAGATATGATTGAGACAGTTTACACATCTTTTTTGGATTTAAAGCTGTGAAGCTCTGCGCTGTGAAGCCGGTGTGCGCTCCTCGTAGTAATTAAATAATTAATGATTTCAGAGTAACTACTTTGTGACAAGTTGTCCGCTTCGTCTGCCATGATTTCTTTCTCAAACTCATTCAACTCCAACCACTGCCATTTTGCTCTTGTGCCTTGGTGAAGCTAGTAATGTATTTAGCTGTGGTAGCTCGAGTGTGTTCGTCCGCCATTTCTGCCTTTACGGGTGGTGAAAAACCCGGTATTGCGCAATACTCGCTACGTGTGTGGGAACTATGTATTTCTTACATATACTGTATAGAAACAAACAGTCTGATGTTCAGCTTGAATAAAGACAAAGACAAAGCAGTGTTTGAAATGTTTACTCTGGTTTGTGACTGAAAGTCAACAACCCATTAAATAAATCTAGAGTCCACTTTTAGGTTAGGACACATGCAAACAAACAAATAAATGCTGCAACATTTTCAGCTGAACATGATGTCAAGGCGTCAAACAGAACCAATAAATGAATACAAACATCCACAGCGTGTTCAGATATACTGTACAGGGTTGCAGAGACAATCGGCTTCTTTTATCTTTCATGTTGAATCAAACCACTCTAGTTCCAAACACGTTCCAATAAAAGGTGCTTCAGACCAACTCAGAACACTCGGCCTGTTTGGTAAACATTATAAACAGAATCTTGAAAAGTCTTTCACATTGGAACATAGTTAACTTATCACACGTTGGAACTAAGACAATTAACTAACATTTTTGGAAAACAACCTGATTTTGAACTTGATGGCATCAACACATCTCAAAGGTTAAGTTGGGGCGATAAAAGTCTGCAACAGTCTGTGGTCTAGATAAGAACCAAGTGGAGGAACATTTATCAGGACTGGTGATAAACAGAGACTTTAGAAGTAAAGATGGGCAGAGGTTCCAACAGTCTGTCTAAAACTAGAGGAAAATTTTCAGAATAAAGTTCCTGAATGAAAGACTTTAATATCCATCTTCTCCAGTTCATAATGTGATCCACAGGTTAGAAGAATCCAAATAAATCGTTGAGCTCCAAGTACGAGGCTGAAGGTCGTGATCTTCAGGGGCAAAACTGGGTCTGGTTCTGTCATGAACACTGGAAACATCAGCCTGTTATCAGTGCGCAGATCCAAAGCCTACTTTTCTGATGGTATGAGGGTGCATTAGTACCTCTGGCATGGACGGCTTACACATGTGGGATGGAACTTTACAGCAACATCTGCTCCCATTCAGACCGCCGTGAAAGGCAACATCACAGACTTTGTTGTTTCATAAAGAGTCCACCATTTCTTGACATGTTTCGTACATTCCACTGTGGAAAATGTTCTTGAGATGTGTTGTTTGAGTTTTTACATCCGACACATCTTCAGAAGTGGGATTAGAATTCTGAACAATGGCCGCAGAGACTGAATATTGACCAGAGGATCTCGTTCTTCTTTAGACCCAATATGTTGTCAGACAGCAGCATGGACAGTCTTTGAAGGGTCTTCAGGGTGGTATTCAGAACCCAGTGGACTCCCATGAGGTGATGGGTTGTGACTGGTTCAGAATGGTTTGGAGCAACCACCCCCGCCCGTCCGTCCGTCCTTCCTTCTCCTCTTGCACTCAGAAAAAACATCTCTATGTCTCGCCATGATCTGCTGCTGGATGAATGAAGGTGTGTGCTGGAAGTTATCCTAACATAGATATGATTCTGAACCAGCTCCTAGACGCCGAAGTTCCATATCAACCGTAAATCAAAGGCAGAACTGTGAACACCACAGAGACCTGAACCAACTGCCAGCTGGAAGTGTTTCAGCTTTTCTCACGTTAAAGGGATCAGCCAGGTCCATGAACACGTTCTGTTCATGTTTCTATCTGGAGGAGGAGAAAAAAATACTGCTACAGACCACAAAACCTCCGAGCGACCAGCATAGTCCAAGTCCATTCTCTGTTATATCATGAAGGACTCGACTCGGTGGTCAAAAGTTGGACCCGTTTTGTTTCTCCGCTTTGGAACCTCAATCGAAGATGAGCACAACGAGCAAGAGGAATAACAGTAAACATCAAGACAAAACATGGTGGTTTACCCATAAACTGGTGGTGACTCTACAGTAATACTTCATGTGAGGGGACAAAACCACACATGGACCCAGACCACACCTGGACAACTGCAGGAAACGCCAACAAACTGACTACTGTACCACACCACCTTGTTCCTGGGTGGAAGGCACCTTCCTGAGTGCTACAGTTCGTGGATTTTCAAAATAAAGTGTCTGACTGCAAACAGTACAAGTCATGGATGAAGAGCGACCGGCACCTGGTAACGGCCCTGGTCCGAAGTCGTCGTTGATTAAAAAAAGAGCAAATACAAAACGTGATGGTATAAAAAAAACCTGATCGTTCTAAGAAGTAACAGTCTTCTGGTTACAAAAAACGTTTTTTTTTTTTTGTTTTGTTGCATACAAGTTGGCTCAGAGAGGGAAAAAACAACAACCCTAGATTGAATCAGATAAATAAACACATTAACAGCTAGTCGTTGTATTTTCATTCCCGTCACAGCATCAGTATTCTGTATCTTTGGAGTCACTGATGAAGTTGAAGAGACTCCTCCCCACTGATGAAGGTCTTCTCCATGCGAGTACCTGGAACAGTTCAATGTTCCACTATCCAAAACGTAAACAAGTGAGACTGAGCGCTCAAAAGTTCTTGAAGACCTCCAGGTCCTTCTGAGGCAGAGGAGGGTCCTTCTTCCAGTCACTGTCTGGGTAAATGTCAAAGTTGGAGGTGTCCCCCTCGTGAGACACTTTAGGGACTATTGGAGGCTGTGGACACAGAAGAAATAAGGTCTTCTAAGGTAAGGTAGACCCAAGATCTCAGACAAAATGGAACCTTTTGTCGTACAACCAAATGTTTGCCAACTGAGCTCAGAGTTTGAATGATCTGTTCTTCAGACAGGGTGGTCTTACAAAGCAGACGTACCTTCAGTTTCCTCAGAGGAACGGCCTCCCAGTCCACCGCCTTGAACCATCGGTGCTTTTTAACGTCGTCAGCTCCATTCTGAAACAGAAACCAAAGCTGTTCGCCCACACTGACCTCAAAACAAAGCTGGCCAAAAGTCTCAGGGGTTTGATTTTGCAGAATGTGGTTGTGAACATTGGAGGGACTCGTTGTGTTTGTTCTGAAGAATCACGACTGTCAGTGGACAGGAACTGGTGTGAACGAGACAACAGGTTGTGCTTATCTGAAGGGACATGATCGTGAAAGCACTTCCAGCATTTGCACTATTTAGCATTGGCATTGCTGAAGTAGGAACTCCTTCAGGGTCACCTTTGTTTGATCTGTGGTGGGTCTGGGCTCCCTGCAACTCCTTCTGAACATATCAAGTCATCCAGTGCTATATAATCACAACTTTTCATAGGCACTGTCCATCAAACATGTCCATCCTTCTAATTGCACTATGGACCATCAGTCCAACCCCTCAGAGTCCAGAAGTGTTTTCCAAACACCAGCTGTAAGTTCTGGTTCTCTTCCCAGCAGGACACGCCTGAAACCTTTCTGCTGATCAACAGATCAACAGCTCAACAGCTGATCATCAGACATCCATCAGCGTGACCCCCAACCCATTCACAACCCCCATGTGATGTGAATCCTTCTGTATTTTGTGTATTATTTGTATGTTTTTTTTAATGTAAATTATCTGTATAGTTTTTAGCATTTTTAGAGAGACACTAACAGCCGGAAACAAATTCCTTGTGTGTCAACATACTGTACAGTACTTGGCCAATAAACCTGATTCTGATTCTGATGCAGACTAGCTTCTTCTCCAAGCTCTTCACCTGAATAACCTTCTGTTTCTCTAGCTGCTCTGGAGGAAGCTCGGCTTAGCTGCTTGCTTATGTGACCTCATTCTTTGTGTCACTCCTCAAAGCTTGAGATCCCAGGTGAAGGTTGGATTGTTCCACCTTCAACCATTTTTCTTTTTACGTGACAGCTCTGTTGGATTTGATTGAACTGAGTGAAGGCTGAGGACAATCCTTGGGTTTGTTTTAATGGGCAGTTAGATTTGGACATCATCAGCATAACAGTTGATGTCATAGAGGCTTATTTTTATTAGATACATGTAGGCCTTGACTTACGACAGCCTCGAGTTACGACATTTCGGGGTTACGACACGCATCTCCGTTAAAAAAATATAAATATTTTGAATTTTTTTATTTTGAAAGCCGAGTTCCGAGTTCCTTCCGGTTTTGACGGCAGAAGCAGTAGCTTGACGGCAGAAACAGCGGAAAAACACAGAAAGACCCGCTTTGGACGGAGCTTCACAGCAGAACCAGTACAGTACAGGTGGAGATTAAACGCTCTGGACAGAGGTTGACAGCGGTTTTACAATGGAATACGGCAGATGGACGGAGCTGACGGCGGTTTTACGTCATAAACAAATATTGGATGGACGGACGAACGGAGGTAGGCCACATACAGCAAGCTACAGTAGTTAGCCAGCTAGCTCCCTTTTTGTGAATGGAACCTGCTTGGGAGGAAGGAGATGATTCAACTGGCCCCTTTGTCTTTAAACAGAGGTTGACGGCAGTTTTACAACGGAATACGGTAGATGGACCGAGCTGACGGCGGTTTTACGTCGTAAACAATTATTGGATGGACAGACGGAGGTAGGCCACCGTACAGCAAGCTACAGTAGTTAGCCAGCTAGCTCCCTTTTTGGGAATGGAGCCTGCTAGGGAGGAGGGAGATGATTCAACTTGCTCCTTTGTCTTTAACCTTCCTATCGGGTCGAGATCCCGCACGCACTTATGATGTTAACGGGTCAGTTGTGACCCGTCTTGAAATCAGCCAAAAAATGCCCTCAAAACAGTGTTTTTTTAAGAAGTATTAGAACACATCTCTAAAATAACATATGTATGACAAAGTTAGTGAGGTCACAGTGTGTTTATGATTTCAGTTTTGACACTGATTATTGGTTGATAGTCTTATACCATAAATGGGTCACAAATTACCCCAGCGCGGCAAGTGCGTGTTGTTTTATAAAAAATAAAAAATAAATTTAATCTAAAAAAAAAATAAATCTTTTTTTAAATTTAAATAAAGGTTCCAGACAGTGTGTTTATGATTTCAGTTTTGACACTGATTATTGGTTGATAGTCTTATACCATAACTGCGTCACAAATGACCCTAGCGCGGCAAGTGCGTGTTGTTTTATAAAAAATAAAACTTAAATTTAAATGAATTTAAAAAATTTTTTTTTTTTATTTAAATAAAGGTTCCAGACAAAGTCAAAAAGCCTTGATGCAAAAAAAAAAATATTTAAAAGACAGTATCATGATTTAAAATTTAAAACGGGTCACTACGGACCCTAACACCGTTAGGGACATTTGCACCGTTAGGGTCCGTAGTAGGTACGGTAGATGGACCGGTAGATGGACCGAGCTGACGGCGGTTTTACGTCGTAAACAATTATTGGATGGACGGACGGAGGTAGGCCACCGTACAGCAAGCTACAGTAGTTAGCCAGCTCCCTTTATGTGAATGGAGCCTGCTAGGGAGGAGGGAGAGGATTCAACTTGTTCCTTCGTCTTTAAAAACTGTGTTAGGATAGGCTAAGTGCTTGGTAACTGTACATGTTTTTTTTGTTTTTTTATTTAGTATGTACGTATGTTCCGACTTACGTCGAAATTTGCTTTACGACGGCGCGTAGGAACGGAACTCAGTTGTAAGTCGAGGACTAGCTGTATTTTTAAACGTGTTTATTATCTGGAGATTTTTTTATAGGAAATGTGACATTTTATTCCATGTATTTATTCTGCTAATCTGTAGTCAGGCCACAGAGGTAACCCAGACCTTCCTCTGCCCAGCAACGCTACCCAGATCTCAAGGTGTTCCCCAATCAGAGGATACATCATCTCGCTAGAGTGGGTTCGGGGGGGGGGTCCTCCCAGTGGAACATGCTGGAAGCACCTCCAGAGACCGAACAGATGTCTGGATCACCTCAGCTGACTCCTTTTGATACAGAGCAGCAGCTCTACTCTGAGCTCCCCCCGGATGATTTTGGGACCCCGTGTACATAATCTCGTTTTCATCACATGTACCACATGCGGTGCAAATGACAATAAAGACTCTCTGACTCTCTCTGACTCTGATGATGGAGCTCCTCCAGCTGAGCCCGACCTCTCTACGAAGGAAGCTCATCTCAGCTGCTTCACACTGCATCACTGACGGTTGAACTGAAGTCACCAACAGACCACTGTTTGAGGTTCCTCAACCAGACAGCCTCCACTCAGTGACTGCATATTGACATCCTGTTCATGAAGACCACATACAGAATCTGAGACAAGGGATGGTGGAGTCCAACCTGCACTAGGACTCAGTTCACCTGTGTGCCAACAATGTGGATACAGTTCTTGCTTTGGTTGTAGATGGTCTGGATAGCCCCACAGACCGGGCAGTCCAACTCTGATTCTTTGAAAAACATTGGATTTTATTTAAGCCCTCACTTAACCAGGTAGGTCTCATTTGAATTAAATGCCTCATTTGTCTCACAGAGAAGTATTATTATTATTTTCAAGAAAGACCTGGTCAGGAATGGCAGAAACACAGAGACATTACCACTCATACATTTATCAATAGATGTCTCTTTTACAAAAAGTTTAAGACATTAAAAACATGAAAAGAGCCCAAGACCTTGAACTTCAAGTGTTTCTGCAACATTTAAGATGTAGTCTGCAGTTCTACAGCTCAGAGGAAGTCACACCGACCCTCCTGAGGTACAACTGGTCCAATCATCCTCTGTTCAATCCCACACAAGTACAAACCACTAGTGCACTCCTCTGGGACTGGCTGATGTTAGAAATGTGAAATATAATTCTGGTGTTGGTCCTTCTCAGTTCAGGGCTCAGACTAATAGGAATAAAAACATCCATAATGAACTGAAGGACAAAATAAAAAAGTGAAATGGACACTCAGAGTCTGACTTGTGAGTAAGGGTTTGGAAGAAGACACACAAACATGGCTGTCTAACTGTCCTGTCCCTTTAGTTCAGAAACAATCCCATTTATATTTGAACTTCATGTGTTTTCTGCAGTTTGACTTGTGACCAACTGGTGAAGTGCTGCAGTCTCTGGACTGTTACGACCTCAGACTGTGGACGTCCAACATGGCATGCTGCCACAGGGCTCAGGGAGTCGAACCAACTCACCTTCATGTTGCCGAGCCGTCGGGCTCGGTCGATGACCAGAAGTTTCTTGATGAGGTCTCTGGGGAGAAAAAATAGAAGTCAGTGAACCTTCAGTTGCACACCAAGTCTCTGTCAGGCACAAATGGAAGTCAAACAGACTGATACGTCTTCACTAAAGGCAGAATGGATGGCAGTAGGAGATGACAAAGGGTCCTTAAAGGGGACCACAGATGCAAAATTCACCTTTTAATGTTTTCTTTACTCAACTTTGGTTATGTACTTCTTTAAAAAAAAACAGTCCTAGGGCCAAAAAATGCAACAAGTGGTATATTTACTCTAAGTATATTTATTTTTCAGTGATATAAATGTCTCGTTTTCAAATCCTGGCGCTTGTGATGTCACAAGCCGTAGGACAACCCACCCCAATCTGAGTCCAGCCCCTCATCTAGCAACCCCTGGTGCGGCTCAACCCACTTCAGTATAAAAGACATCACTTTTTTTTTTCCTGAGTTCATGTCAGCACAATGGCTACTAGAGTTCAATGTTTCGTTGTTGTTAAAATGCAGTACCGCTAAGAAATAATTATCTATCAACGAAAAAACTTATTTACGGGCTCTTAAATCAACCGGACAACTGCTCACGGACCATGTCCGGTCCGCGCCGGATGTGGTCCGTGAAAAAAGCAGTCCCCGCTAGAGAGAGCGTGTATAGCGGTTAGCAGCCAGTGTGTTACTCTGCAGCCTTATTGCTTGTTTTCGAAGAGTCAGATGAAGAGTTTTTAACATGGAGGGTGAACTTATGGATGTTTCTCAGCGGCCTACGCGACGCGTCAGCGCCTCATTTGCCCTGCCCAAAATGGCGTCTCCCTCTGGGTCGGACTCGGGGTCTCCTTTGGAGGGCGGAGTTAATGTAAACAGATTTTTGAAGGGCGTGGCCTTATCATAAACAGCCTGTTCAGAACGGAAGTCAGAAAAGGCTCAACTAGAAAGGGGATATTTTATTATCTAAGAATTATTTTGTGCATTAAATTGAATGAACATGGTCTGAATAGCCCACAGACATACCATAAAAATTTATAAAACCAATATTTGGTCCACTTTAATTGACTTATGTCCATCACAGGGGCGGCCAGCCAATAGGGGGCGCTAGGGCGCCGCTCCACTGGAACTTCTGGACCATTTTACAATGAAGACTTTTTTTTTTTTTTTATAAAAATGAAATAATAAAATAAAAATATTTCGAAATATATGCATATATGTTTTTAGTTGTGTAGGATAAATATTTCATGAGTAATGATGAGTTATATTGTTTGTTTCAAAAAACGTTTTCCGATTGGTGACGTAGTTCCTGTTTTGGGGCGCAGGGAGCTTATCCATTGACTCTCGTTATAAATGGCGCATGCACAAGTTATTTCACAATGTTACAAAACAATGGGAAGATGCTGGGTGCAGTTATCACCGCCCTGGAAACGTCCAACGTGTGCTCTACCTACCGATCGCGTGTTTCCGGCCGTTTATTTATTGATTTATATTTGTCTGGAAAATTAGCCGTGCGGTCAATGACTCAAGCAGGCTTGCTCAGGTAAGTTTTAAATAATTGAAAGCCCTTTATCTAATGTCTATTTGCATTTCTGACTGATATGCCTCTCAAATTTTAGATGGCTGTTTGTGAAAAAAGCCTTCAACTGACTGTTTATTCTAAAAGTGGCAACTGGTGAGTTTGTTTTTTTCTTTGTTTGTTTGTGGAGTTAGGTTGCCAGTGCAGGTTATTGTACAGTATTGGACTCTGATGGCTAAATTTATTTTAATTTGCTTGTAAAAAATGATCAAACATTAATAATTTTATACACTAAATTTCACTTGTGGTGTTTTACTACTGTATTTCTTAACACTGTATTGATCTGGAGAATGAAAACAAAGCCTCTTGCAAGTAGAAATGCAGAAATGTTTTAATCTCACTTATTTTCCTTTCTATAATTTATATACAGTATACATTTATTTATATATATATTTGTTTGTTCTTTGTTGTTTTAGTGAGTCAAATTGGCTCTTCTCATCCTGAGCATTTAATTGTTCTGTTGACCTTGTATTAATCTGCATTTGATTTAAAAAAACTGAACTTGGGAAAAACATTTTCATTTTGAATCTTGTTGAGTTGAAAACTGTCTCATGAACCTTAAAGGGTCTGTCTGAGCCGGTGACATGATCACTGATGTCCCACCACTTTACATCATCTGTGTTCAGAACTTTGAATTGAATGCAAGAAATACTGAGAAGCCAGTGAAATGGTTGGACAGCAGTGAGGTGAACGGAGAGTGTTCTGGTGATAATACAGTTGTCTCTGTAAGAACAATGAGAAGAGCCTCACTGACAATGAGAGGAGACAAAGAGTGACGGTGTTTGGATGTCAGGGAACCAGACTACAGTGCTGTGAGGGTGGGGTGCGATAATTGTCTTGTATTATTTATAACATCCATCCATCCAATATCTTTATCTGTTTCTTCCTTTGTTGGGTCACAGGGGGTCACTGGCGCCCATGTCCCGCTATCACTGTGTGAGGAGTAGGATACACCCTCGACAGGTTGCAAGTCCATCACAGGGCCATTATTTATAAGCGTTATTATTATATTTTAGTTACTAACCAACAAGCACAACCTCAGCTTTGTAATGGTTTAATTTGAGAAGAATAGAAGAAACGTCCTGTTGGGTGTCATTGATAAAACAATGAAAATTAATATTGAATTCATGAGAATATTACTAAGGGGAAACAGATGTATGATGAATAAAAGTGTCCCAAGGACAGAGCCTAGAGCAGGGGTGCTCATTACGTAGATCGCGATCTACTGGTAGATCTCTGAGGTACTGGTAGATCGCAGCATGACATAAAAAAAACAAAAAACAGAGCCTAGAGAGGAACACAAGTGGTGGCTGGAAATGGCCTGAAGTTAGAAAGATTTAGCAGAGTGCAACCAGAGAGAAAAGAACTACACCAGCTCTGGGATTGTCAAGATGTGCAGAAAAACTGTTGGTACAGCCCTACAGGACCTCACTGACCTACACAAGGCAAGGTCAGTGAACAAGGACAGGCCGATTCTGGCAGATCCTGATCACCCACTCCATGGTGAGTTCATGGTGCTTCCATCGGGACGCAGGTAACTGTTGCCCAGATGTGGGACAAACAGACAGAAAACCTCATGAATCCCTGTAGCGATCAGGCTTCTCAAAGAACATTGATGATTTCTGTGCTGTTATTTTAATGTGTCAATGTTTTGTCTGGTATAGATGTGCCTGCTGACAGTGAAACAAATAGACCTTTTACCAGTTGACGTCATCACGCAAAGCTCGCCTGAAACGAGCGTTCTGATTCGACGGCAAAAAGCCGAAACCGGATGCCGGAGGGTAGGAAGGAGCCGAGTAGCCTTAAGGCTGGGTTATACTCCGCAAGACGCCCTGTCTTACGTCTTTTACCCCCCGTTGAGTGAGCAAACATTGCGCAACTTTTGGCCGCACTCCCGCTGCAATCCCCTGGTGACAGCCCGTCTTGTACGTAGCCCCCAAGCAGAACTGCAAGACGCCGACGATGCGGCTCGTAGTGTGTGATTGGTTCAAAGTTTGTGGGCGTTTTTTGTTTTTGCTTTGACAGACATGGATAGTTTTGAAGAGAAACTTGTATGTGTGCGCGCACGCACGCAAACCGTGCGTCTCAGCACTTTGCGCATTGCACCCAAAACCACATTTTTCATGTTGGTGTCATTTAAGGCATTTGCTTCGAGAAGTTTTCCAGGAGAACGCTGAACAGCCTGCGTTTTGACCCACGACATCCTGATGACGAATGAGCCCATCACTGCTGGTCTTCACAAGGACATTTTCAGCGTGGAGCCATTGTTGACCTATTGCAGGTGAAGTAGTAAACATTAAAAACCACAAACGCTTAACTGTATGTTTCTTTAATTCCTTTATTTTGTTTAGATTTTAAAACCATGTTTTTTTCTTTTGAGGTATGCTCAAAGCCCCTGGCTGTGGTTCTCGATCCAAACCCTCGGGCTGATTAAGTAGCTGACGACGCGGCCCCTGTCCAGTCTCCACGCCATCAGAGAGACCTGCCAGAAGTTCAAAACATCTTTAAATGTCTCACAAGCAGAATCAGATTTAATAGAGGCAGATACACGCAAACAGTCATGCAGTGAAGAATGGTTCACTGCACACACATTATTTATAGAAGTCACAAACAGAAACAACACATACCAGAAGATGTGTTTGTGTTTGTCATTTCACTTGTTAAAGGACAGAAAGTAACCTGCTAATATTTAATGTTTATGGGGTTCTGGTGCTAAGTCATTGGATGACCAGAGAGCTGGACTATAAACTAGAGAACAGATCTGACAACAGCAGAGTCACTAAGAGGATTTTCTTTCGGCCTGGTTAGGTCACCATGATAAGAGAGACTGACCTGTTTTTGTTGTAAACGCTCTTTCTTTATCTAGTGAGATTCAAAATCCTAAAATGTGACTAAAACAGCATTTGTATATTAACAGATTAAAAAATTTAACTAAACAAAAGTTCTACTTCACTAAAAGTCAAATTAGAGCACAGTTGCTTTATATTTAAAGGTTGTGTTCATGTCTATATTTAATGTACTACAATCAATGTGTTTTGGGATGTGTGGACTATTTCATTAATCAATCACTGTAATAAACATGGATTTGAATACAGTATATAAATTTGGTCTAATTGGGGAGGGAATGACTGAGCCAGCTGAGGAGTGCACTTAGTGCTACAAAAGGCCACAACACTCCTTGTACAATACATACCTCTTCCTCAGTGAACTGCTTGTGTCTGGATGCTGGATGCAGAAAATGGGGCAGGTTCAGACTAGCTTCCCTTTTTCCACCTCTGACTTGACATCAAACCCTTTGTCAACAAGGAGTTGGTGGCCAGTTGCTGCTGTAAAACAAAATATTAATTCATATTTGACAATAAACAAAACATGCTTGTGTATAGTTAAACTGTATGCTTATACACATTGATGACAGGATTGCTTTTTTTTCTGTGACAGCATGTCACCGATGCTCCCAGCAAAACTGTGCGAATAACTTACAGAAACAGAGAAATGGCTGAAATGTTTTTAAAGTCAGACCTCAAATAATGTTAATAAAACATGTTTGTCTTGTGGAAACTACAGTACTACTGTATATTTTTTCAACGCAGAAAGAGTTCAAATGATAACAGGCTAACAGTACAGTGGTCTGTTCATTTTTATAGAGCTGCATGTTTGATGATGACATTTTACTCACCTGGGGCCTCATGTATCAACCGTGCGTACGCACAGAAACCTTGCTTACGTCACTATCCACGCAAAACTCCGTATGTATCAAAACTGAACTGAACGTGGATATGTGCGCATTCCCACGCCAGCCCCATGGCTGGCGTACGCACGTTTCGGTGGTTTTTGTGCCTTTGGCGACACTTACAGGTGATTCTGAAAAACTGAAGCCCCACAATCTGTGGTTGACTTTAAGAGCGGCTTGAAGACCTTTCTTTTCAACCGAGCATACTCTACCTCCTCATGATTCTACTTTTGATCTAGCTGATACTGTTGTTGATTTTAATTGTTTTATTAATTGTTTTATTGACATTTAATTCTGTTGCACCTTGTAGCACTTTGAGATTTTCATTAATGAAAAGTGCGTTATAAATTGAATTCATTATTATTATTATTATTATTATTATTATTATTATTATTATTATTATTAACTGTTCATGATGTGAAAATGATTAATATTCCCACCAAACACACGATTAACAAGTATTACATCCACATGACGCAGTTAAATAAAGGACGCGCAAAGTTGTGCAAAAAATAAATTTAACAGGAACGGATTCATTCAGCCTTACTGGAGGATATAATAAATAGTGTAACACGCAGAGCATTTATTTATAAACAGATATAATTTTCTGATCTAGGATATGGCTTATCAGCCGTTTTCAGAAATAATCATTTTTCAGTTTGGCACTGCTGCGCTCTGGAGCAACACAGGAGCCGTGCATCACGCGTGCACATGCAGAAGCAGCGATCAAACTGTTCCCGAGCTTTCCTGAGGGAGCTGGCAGGCCGATCAGGGCTGTCCAGTCCACACAAAGCCGATTCATGTCCAATGGAATGTCTCATCTATATGATTCCAAAGGCTGAGTGGTCGCGCTTTGGAGCGCGCGCGCACCCTCGCCGGTGTTACACGGCAGCTGGAGGTGTTTCATAATCTGCGTTTATTGTAGATTTCTCCAAAATGACACGTGAAAGTACACCATATATAACTTGTAGGAGAGTAAAAGCTTCACAGACAAACAGACTGCGCACAAGGCTGCGGCGCGCGCAGCGTTTGGAGACTCCAACATCACGTCATGTCATGAAAACTCTCCACTGAGACGCACAGACCCGTTTCTTCATATCATCTATTAAATAAACAAAGATCTATGTTCTACCAAACATCTAAGTTCCTCTGTGTTTACAGTAATTATGGTAATAAACTCGTGCGCAAAGTTAATATTTTCACTCAGAATGAATGGATGAGCCGGTTGCGCACCAAAGCAGGGTGCGCGCACACACAAATACCGACACACAATCACTCGTTCTTTGCGTGATAAACACATTTTATTACTATTCTTACTTAGGATTTTTTTCCTCACTCATATTATATTAAATTCATTATTTTCCTGAATCTAGAAATAATTTCTGATCGCGCAGGGATCAAACAAACATGTCCTTCACACATGCAGGAAGTAATTTGCATCTGTTTAACATATGTAAATGCAGGCGTGTCAGGGGAGGTGTCTCACGTGCGCTCAGTTCCACGTTAATTGTGATGTACAAAAGGAATGTGCGTGGATTCAGGTGTACGCACGGTTTGATACATCTGGATTTTTTTGTGCGTACGTAGTCTTCTGGATTTGACCGTACGTCACGTTTCAGTAAGAAATCCACGCAAGTCTTTGTACATGAGGCCCCTGTTCTTTCTTCAGGGGGGTTGAAGGAAGAATCTCCTTGCATGTCGCAGGTTGAAACTTCAACACAGGCAGTGGACTGAGGTACAACCAGGTCTAGTAGAACTAGCTAGCTGCTAGCTTAGCAACTGTCCAGTAGCATTCTGCTGCAGGAGGTTGTTCTCTGTTTTGTCTGTTTCCCATATCCAAGATGTAATGTTGGAACGTAATCCACGGAGCTTGGACCATTAATGGCCATGCCAGATAAAAAATGCTGATTACACACGTTGGTGCTTTGTGTCGGGGTGAAGTCCTGCCGGCGAAGCGCTTGAAGCCACATCTTCCTTCTTTTAGTCGCTTTACTCGACTTTCCTAGAGGGACGTTGTAAAACGAACAAGTCTCACCTTTTTCTTTTACTCGTTTACGTTGCCTGGAACAATTATAAACACAATAAAAGTCATATTTCCCCACCGCGACCGTTGCCAGTGATGAAAACACTAGAGTAGTATTGACGCGTCACCCCCCAACTTCCGGAAAATTCTGGAAAAATGCGAGTGCGCATGCGTGATGACATCGACTGGTAAAAGGTCTATTGCCCCTTGGGGACAATAAAGATTCATGAACTTCCACTTTTTTAGAGGACTGGAAAACAAATACTGTACTAACTTATTCTGCAGGTTTCAGTATTGTTTCCCCAACCATGCACATACTGAACCTCCTCCTCCTCCTCCTTCATCTGTGGGCCGAGATGGTGTAGACCCAGGGCATCAGTGAGGCCAAGGAGCAGTATTCCAGGAAAATAGCTCACCGTTTCAAGGACAGCAAGGATACACGCAGTCTGTGGCAGGGAATACAGACCATCACAGACTACAAACCCCCCCCCCAGACCTGTGACAGCTCAACCTCTACGCTGAATGAACTGAATGAGTTCTTCGCTCGGTTTGAGGCAAGTAACAGCACACCTGCACAAAAATTCCCCCCCTCTCCTGATGGCCAGGTGCTGGCGCTGTCCTCAGACAGCGTAAGGCGTTCATTCATCAAGATTAACGCCCGGAAGGCCTCTGGTCCTGACAACATACCTGGTCGTGTGCTGAAAGACTGTGCAGGGGAACTCGCAGCGGTCTTCACGGACATCTTTAACATCTCGCTGAGTCAGGCCATCGTCCCCACCTGTTTCAAAGCCACCACCATCATCCCTGTCCCAAAGAAGGCAACGCCCGCATGCCTCAATGACTATCGCCCAGTAGCACTCACCCCCATCCTGATGAAGTGCTTTGAACGGCTAGTCATGAAAAGCATCACATCTGTCCTCCCTGCCTCCCTGGATCCCTTCCAATTTGCATACCGACCTAATCGCTCAACCGACGATGCCATCTCCTCTGCCCTCCACACAGCTCTCACACATCTGGACACGAAGGACTCTTATGTTAGAATGCTGTTCATCGACTTCAGCTCGGCATTCAACACCATCATCCCCCAACAGCTCATCCATAAACTGGACAGTCTGGGGCTGAACACCTCAATGTGTAACTGGCTGCTAGACTTCCTGACCGGGAGACCACAGACAGTACGGATCGGGAGTAACACATCTAGCACCATCACATTGAACACAGGGGCCCCACAAGGATGTGTGCTGAGCCCCCTTCTATTCACCCTGCTAACACACGACTGCACACCATCGTACAGCTCCAACCACTTCATCAAGTTTGCGGACGACACAACAGTGGTAGGTCTCATCAGCAACAACGATGAGACGGACTACAGGAACGAGGTGAGCCGCTTGGCCTTGTGGTGCGGACACAACAATCTCACTCTCAACGTGGAGAAGACAAAGGAGATTGTCGTGGACTTCAGGAAGAGGGATGCACAACATGCCCCTCTGACCATCAACAGCACCGCAGTGGAGAGAGTGGACAGCACCAAGTTCCTGGGAGTGCACGTCTCAAAGGACCTGTCCTGGAGCAGGAACACTGCAGCACTGGCGAAGAAGGCTCACCAGCGCCTCTACTTTCTCCGCAAGCTGAAAAGGGCTGGAGCTTCAACCTCCATCATGTGCACCTTCTACAGAGGTGCCATAGAAAGTGTCCTGACCAGCTGCATCACTGTGTGGTTTGGTGCATGCACTGCATCCTGCCGCAAGAGCCTCCAGCGCATCGTGAAAGCAGCTGAGAAGATCGTCGGCACCTCCTTGCCCTCACTGCAGGACTTACACAGCAAACGCCTCACTCGGAAAGCCCACCGCATGGCAGGTGATCCCACACACCCACTACACAGCCGCTTTAGACTGCTGCCATCAGGGAGGAGACTGAGGAGTCTCCAGGCTCGTACCAGCAGACTGAGAGACAGCTCTGTTCATCAGGCAGTCAGAATGCTAAACACTCTGCCTGCTCTGCCTCCCCTCCCATTTGAACTGCCTTAACACAAAAAACTTTCTCACACATTACCACTCAACACAAAGTTTTTAACACTGGACTCTGTGTCATCAAACGGGTTATTCACTAAACTCTCGGTCATGTGTTCATTCAGTTTGCACTACTTCTCATATTTGCACTAATGTTTGTATTACATTACTGCCTATAGTCATACTACTGTTTACATTCACTGTTTACATTTATTAATACTGTTTACATTTATTACTACTGCTTTACATTTATTACTACTGTTTACATTTACACTACTTTTATCTACACTACTGCAGATACATATACAGCATTCTCTGACTAGCCTTATCTAAGGATGCCAAATGTGCCTTATGTGCCTCACTGCATATGCCACTTTGCCTCTATACCAACATCAACTACCTCATACATATACTGTGTACATTAACTTATATGCTGCTGTGCCACTCTTTGCAAATGTCAATGCTAGAACCTTCAGTTTATTTTATAGATATACTTTTTATACTTTTTATACTACTATGCAAAAACTCAGGACAGTATTACACTTTTATTATTTCATTTTATGCTTATGTTCATTGGGTGTTTGGTGTTTTAGGGGTGTTTGGTGTTTCAGTGTTGGTGTTAATTTTCATACTTTTATACTATTATGAAAAAACTCAGGACAGTGTTACACTTTTTTACTATTTTATGCTTATGTGTATTAAATGTTTTAGTGTTTAGTGTTTAGATGGTTACTGTTGCACCGAGGGACTGAGAGAAATGCAATTTCGGTCCTGTGTATGTCCTGTACATATTGCAGTTCTGGCAATAAAGTTGACTTTGACTTTTGACTTTGAGGCAGGGCAGCTGGCTCAGGACCGGAAGGTCTCGGGTTCAATCCCCGGTCAATGCATACCTCGTTGTGTCCCTGGGCAAGACACTTAACCCAGAGTTGCTCCCGGCAGGACTGGTTGGAGCCTTGCATGGCAGTCTACCGCTACCGGTGTATGAATGTGTGTATGAATGGGTGGATGGCTGGTACTGTGAAGCGCTTTGGGGCCCCTCATAGGGGGCTGGAAAGTGTTATACAAGTAAACTCCATTTACCAATTACCATCATCT
>JBBPBX010000031.1:7047-19315 GCA_038048925.1 Garcialebias charrua | reverse complement strand
ATGTTTGTTTGTGTTTTACTAGTGTGGGCTGTACTGAAGGTTAATTTTGTTGTGCTTTGGTGTACTGACTAGGGGTTGAACGAGTACATAATTTTTAAACTCGACATTAACATAAAAACCTCGAGTAGAACTCGAGTAGTCGATGACGTCATAGGATCTTAAGATGCAAAAAATAATAATAAAAATGCATAAAAACGTCATTATTTACAAAAAAAGACCAACAAAACATATATTATGCTCCTATCATTTATCATACTGCAGATAAGTCACAGGAAAAACAAAACTATTATTTATTATTGTTAAGCTGCAAAAGTTAATGAAACGTTCGGCACGTCAAAAACGAAACTTAAAAACAGTAGGGGGCGGTTGTTACACCATATGTGACCTGCAATGCAACACCGCCCCCTACTGTCACAATCTACGGTGGTCACAGAGCTCCAAACAGGAAGTTGGGGAGTGGACTATGTGTTATGTCTTTCCCATAATTCTTAGCAATGTGTTAGTGTTCTGGCCACACCATGAGTGAGGTGGACATCTGTGATATAGACCTGCCTCTTGTGTGTTATTAAAGTTTGACTGTTTCCAGTTGCTCAGCTCAAAGTGTCTTGGTTGGGTTTAACCCACAATACGGTTCTCAACGTGCTACAAACAGGAAGTTGATTTAGTGGTGTAACTGTGTTCAGGGTATATGCAGAAATTCTAGAGTTGAATTTAATACCTTTTAATACCTTTTTAATACCATCAAAATATTTTTTAATGCCATCACGGCACCGAGCTGTAACCGTAGCGGCAACCTGTTGCACTTCAGTTCCATGCAACTAATTGTAAAGTGATAAGATTACTGTCATTTTCTTCCTAAACTTTGGTAGTAAATGTAGTTTTATAACAATTACTGGATACAGTACATCAATTTGCTTCTTGCCTCAATAAAAGCACTGACCTATTTGTTATTTAAATCTAACCCAAGAGAAAAAGTTTAATTGTTCCCACACATAACATATCTCTAATGGCAAACAAAAAACTGTAAACTTGAAAACAGAACAGTTTAGTTAAAATAATTCAACACTGAACACATGCATAATTCAAAAAGAGAGGGAGAAAAATAATAAATACTGTATTTTTCATCCTGTAAGTTGCAGTTTTTTGCATAATTTACATGCCTTGCAACTTATAGGACGAAGTGACATATTTATAGATTTTTTCCCATATTTATAAACCATTTGACTGAAATATGACCGTTTCCATTCATTCTGACTGAAAAAAAAAAAAAAAAACAGCAGTTCCTGATGGCCCCATAGTAATAGTATGGCATGCTGTTGGCTGTTGTATCATGTAATAGGAAAACGTGCCTTTAATGACAAATTAAAAAAAGTTCAAGACAAAAACAACTGGACTTTATTTATTATACTATTTATTATACTATTATACTATACTTTGTTTTTTTTATTGCACTTTTTAGAATTCACCATGTCCTGGATGACTGAGAATCTTCACTAGCTATTAATGACTCAAACGGCCTGCCATACTCTCCCCACCTCTCTGCTTGGTATCTTCAATCCAGCAGCCAGATGCACCGCCCCAGCGAAATGCAGCTAATTTGACCATTAAAGTGCTTTTATTAAGAAAATGATAGACAGAAACACACCTCTGCTATAATTTCGAGCTAACAAAAAATTGTTTAGGTAATTTTCTTGTTTAATGACGGCGAAACCAGCCACGCTCCTTTTTCCTTTCACCACTGAGCGATCACGGTGCACACAGGCAGCGACACTTTAAAAAAAAAATAAAGCCGATTTAACCATTAAAGTACAGTACATTTATTAAGAAAACGTTAGACTGAGACACACCTTTTGCTATAATTTCGAGCTAACAAACAATTGTTTAGGTACATTTCTTGTTAAATGTCAGAGGATAAAGCCGCAATCCTTTCCTCTTTCTTTTTACAAACATGATATCATCTGTAGGTGCGCGCGCACACTGACTGACGATATGACGTCTTTGTTTTAGCTAAGGTCCTACTTGGAACATAAAATTAGAAAAGATAAATGAATTCACAGACCTTTTTTAGACGACAGAACAAGAAAAATATAGTTGTAGGTTTAAAAAAATTTAATACCTCGTCAGATGACGTTTATTACTTTTTAATACTTTTTAATGGCCTTAATTTGTGTTAATTTCATTTTAATACCTTTTACAACCCCGCGGATACCCTGTGTGTTGTGATGACATCACTACGAGTATTCGAGGTGAAATTAAAAACATTGATAGAAGTCCTAGGACTCGATCTGTCGATTACTCGGGTACTCTGTTAAAGCCCTAGTACTGACAATAAAGCTGATTCTGATTCCTTCATCACCTCCTTCTACAGGTGTGCAATGGAGAGCATCCTGTGCTCCAGCATCAACGTGTGGCATGGAGGCTGCACAGCTGCAGAAAGAAAAGCTCTGCAGAGAGTGGTGAAGGCTGCACAGAAGATGTTGGAGTCAGTCTCCCCACCATCACAGATATCTACACCTCCAGGAGCAGGAAGAGAGCCACCTGCATCATGAAGGACCACACTCACCCAGCACACACACTTCTTGCTCCACTCCCCCCAGGTAGGATGTCGAGGAGCATTAAGTGTAGAACCACTTATCTAAGGAACAGCTTCTACCCTGAAGCTGTTAGACTCATGAATCTCTAACCAGAATAATCCCTGCAAGGAAAAAAAAAAGTTTATGTAATGCTAATTTAACGGGTGATCTGTGCTGCGGATTATCTCATGCTGCTGTATTCATTCATACCAATCTGCTGACCACGGACTCAGGTAGTCCTCGGGTTACGAGGGTCTCGAGTTACGACGTTTCATGGTTACGACGCATCTCCCAATTTACTATGAACAGCCTTATTTCGAAGAATACAGAGGCGGAGGAATACGTTACGTACTGTAAACGCTCTGGACCGAGGCGGACGGCGGTTTTACGTCGTAAACGGAATACGAAATATGGCAGATGGACCGAGGTGGACGGCGTCACCAGCATCCCGGTAAACAATTAACTCTTTTTTTCCTTCATTATGGCTCCCAAACATATGTGGTTTTTGATAATTATGTAGTGTACTGTGTTAGGATAGGCTAAGTGCTTGGTAATACAGTACTGTACATGTATATGGTGCAGTATGTACGTATATTTCGACTTACGTCGAAAATCGGTTTACAACGCCACGTAGGAACGGATCTACGTCGTAAGTCGAGGACTACCTGTATATATACCGGTACATATATATACATACACACACATTTACATATATATACTGTATATATATATATATATATATATATATATATATATATATATATATATATATATATATATATATATATATATATATATATATATATATATATATATATATATATATATATATATATATATATATATATATATATATATATATATATATATATATATATATATATATATATATATATATATATATATATATATATATATATATATATATATACATATATATATATATATATATATATATATATATATATATATATATATATATATATATATATATATATATATATATATATATATATATATATATATATATATATATATATATATATATATATATATATATATATATATATATATATATATATATATATATATATATATATATATATATATATATATATATATATATATATATATATATATATATATATATATATATATATATATATATATATATATATATATATATATATATATATATATATATATATATATATATATATATATATATATATATATATATATATATATATATATATATATATATATATATATATATATATATATATATATACAGGTAGTCCCCGACTTACGAGCGTATGGACTTACGAGGATCCGAATTTACGAGATTATCATAATTAATAAAAATATGACATTAAAAAAATATTTTTATTTTTATTTTTTTTGTGTTTAATTTTTCTTAATTTCATGTGTACAGCACTTTGTTGCAGCTGTGGTCGTTTTAAATGGCTTTATAAATAAAGTATAATTGTTATTTTTATGTTTTATTTCAATTTTTAGTGCATTCTGTACTGTATTAGCGATCGCTCCCACAATCCCCCCGCCTGAAATATAACGAGCGGACCTAAGCGGAGCTCCCACTGCCCTGCTGCCCGACAGGCAACGAGCAAAGCTACCAAGCCGGCGACATCCCTGGACCGGGAGCTGGCGGACATGCTGGGTGGGAGCTGCTGGCTTTTTAGGACCGTGCGTGCGATCAGAGGTTGCCTCATACGGATAAATGAGCTGGAAACTCTCTGTGAACTTTGTGGACGTGTCTGTTGTGGAGCAACCGCCGCGATCCTCCGCGATCGCTCTTAAAAAGCGCCGCGCAACAACATTAGCCCATCGGCTAAGTTAAGGCTAGGCTAAATGCTAAGCGGACCCCCACCAGAATCAAACCGAACCGGCGGCCGGGAGCTCGCCTCGATGTCCGCCTAGCAGCCTAAGATGTTGGATGGACATTCAGCTAATGTGGAGAAGCAGCTCCGACAGCCTTTTTTGGATGGATGGACTCGTTAGCACGGAACACGGTGCACATGAGTGCAGGCCTAATGGCGGTGGCTAACATGCTGGCTTTTTAGGACCGTGCGTGCGATCAGAGGTTGCCTCATACCAGTGTTGTTTTTGACAGCCATTTTGATTTTAGTTTTAGTCATAGTCTTACAGATTAAAATACTTCTTAGTTTTAGTCTGTTTTAGTCATTTCTATATTTAATGGTTTTAGTTAAGATTTAATCGACAAAAACTTAAAAAAATTAAGTCTAGTTTTAGTCTTAAAAAAAACACATTAGTCTTTACAAATTAACTTGAGTACGTTTTTTTTTAACAGAAACTGTGAAATTACAGTTTGAGGAATTTTAATCCCATTTTGTGTGGACCTCCATCCCATGTAACAGCCATTTGTCCCAAGCTCTGTATGTAAAAATGATTCAAACTGAGGAGCAAACAGACCTTTCCTGTTTCTATTGTCTCTCCTGGAATGCAAATGCAAAATCATCTAGGTGACCTGCATTATTATGGAGATGTTTGACTCTGCTTCTTCTGGCCTTGGGACAAAGGGACAGAGCTTGGGACAAAGGGGGTTGTTACATGCCCCCCAGACATATGTTGGCCTGCATTCTCCAAGTTTCACTAACAGTACTTGTATGTGATAATATAATACTGTATAATATAATAGAATTTATCTGACAATACTTTATGCAGTTATTATAAATCAAGTCAGGTGTTTTGTCGACCAGTCATCATCTCGAAGGGATAGATAGTTTTTATTTTAATCACGATGGTTACTGAACAACACGATAAAAATCCACTTTTTGGATGAGTTTTGTACCTGGATGTGACAAACGCTGAAATAACTTCATTTATTTACTCTCTGAAGAAAAAGAACGGCTGGAGTCACGGCTGATGTCACACAGTGAGCTGACGCAACCAATGCTGCGTTCCAGTTGCATCGGAAGTCGGAATTAGGAACCCGGAATGATGGTATTTCCGAGTTGAATGCGTTCCAGTTAGCTTGTCGGAGCGACGACCAAAACAAGATGGACGCCCGCTACAAGGCTGTTGTTGTTCTTGCTTTGTTGGATTAATAAAAGGTTTCTAGACCAATTAGCAGCGAAGTTGAAGAGCAATTCTGAGGCTCTTGAAACGTTAACCAGGTATGTTGTTTCAACCAGTATTTTTTTAAATAAATAAGCTTATTTTTGATCATTATGATCGAGGCTCTTCTTTCACATCTATTTTATAGTTTTAATTCGATCTCTTTTAGGAAAATAGCAGCAGTACAGAAGTTATCATTAGACCCAGGTTCAAACCCCGGCCACGGCACACCTTGGGGTGTCTATGAGTGCACATCTATTTTCCCCAGCTCCCCGAGCGCTGACTACGGCTGCTCACTGCACCACCTGGTGGTGGTTGGGTTAAATGCAGAGGCCAATTTCGTCTGTCAAGTATGGGAAACATACACAGATGACAAAAATGTGAATTTAATTTAATTTAATAAATAAAGTCAGAAAGTGCTGAACATGAGGTTTTTCTGTTCTTTTTTACTACCTCAGCATAATTAGCAGACATAAAAAAAAGCTAAGTGTGGTCCTCTGGACATTCAAAAAACTAAACAAAGCAACAACAAAAAAGTGTTTTCTTGCTTTGTTTTGTTTTTTGAATGTCCAGAGGACCACTTAGCTTTTTAAAAATTTTCTACCTGGATTATTGAGCATGCATCAGCAGACATGTTTTACTGTTTATTGTTAAAATTGTTATTAAACTTGAAATTTCTTTGTATTTTAGGATGCTGCTGATACACACAAACCTACAGACACATGGAATAATCATGAAGACTATGGGAGGTGATGCTGAACATGGATGACAACAAGTTTGTGCGTCATTTCAGAGTCAACAAGACCCAGTTCACATCTGTAATGATGCAGCTGCAGGAGAAAGGCATAAGGAAGGAGCACTGTCAGGTGCAGCACCAGTCCCTGTAGAAAAGAAGGTCCTGATGTTCCTGTGGTACATGGCCAACCAGAACAGCTTCAGGGAGATGTCTGACAAATTTGGTCTCGCAGTCCTCAGCGCACAGGATCATCATGGAAGTACTGAAGGCCATTTTGCACACTGGGACACACCTTCATCTCCTGGCCTAACGCATGTGAGAAAGCGTTATCTGCTGCTGCCTTTCACCGTATACGTTACTGTGATGTGTGGATGCTGTACTTGTATTAGCTTGTCATAAATTGTCAAATAATGTTCTAGTGTTATGATTAAATGTGTTTATCTGACATGCCACTCTCTCGCTGTCATTTATATGAGTGTGGATAAACCACGCCAAAAACATAAGCTGGTATAGGTAAACACACTTTTTACAGCTACAAAAACATGCTTCAAAAACCAGCTGCAAAACTTAGTTTCCCACAACAAAAACACCTGATTAAAAGTTTCAAAGTATCTGAGAAGTCGGGAAAGAAATTATCTCAAGTTCAAAGACAGACATAATATGTACTTGATTTTAACAATTTTAATTATAGATCAATTAGGACAACTGTGTAAAACCTTTTTTTAAATACAAACTGCTGTAAAACACTTTGTTCGAATGTCAGGAATAGACAGAAGATGTGTGAAATGCATGAAGTACAGGAAAGGCTAAAACAAATAGCACTAGTTTATCTGCAAGTACATCGGTTTCCAACAACATTAATGAAAAACTATTCAGTGCATCATGACAAATTGTCGTGTTTTTATACCAGAGGTGTTCCTCTTTTACAATGAATTTACTTTTATTCTAAATAGTTTCTTTTCATTACCTCCTTTCCTTTATTCTAATGAAAAACCACGCTTATTGTGAAGTAAGACAGAAGAATTTGTGCATTTGTTATTTCAAATTGTTTTTAATAAAGTACTGTTTGACAACAAGGCACAAGTACAATTTGAGGTAGGTCTGAGGTCTCGGTAAAATGAGCTACCAGCTAAAACTAAATCAAAATTACTAACTACAAAAAAAATCATAATTAGGAATGTTGGACCCATAAAGACACTTCCAGTAGCAGCTGGCACATGCAGAGAATACAATACTGCTGTAGAGTCGTTGAGTTGCACTAACTGGACGTGTACAGTTAGATTTTCATCCATAAAATATGTCAAGGAGTCACCATTCCTCTGGAACAAGGGACCAGGGAAACAGGTTTGTCTGTTTGGGTCCAGGAACATCTTCGCATCCATGTCCACATAAACTGCAAAGAAATATACACATGGTTAACAACAAATCACATCATAGCAGTAACTCACAAAACTAACCCACAATAATAAATAAGCTCGATTTTCACTGTCTCACACACACCAACACACACACACACAGACACACACAGCTGTGGATGAACAGGATGGTTTGGGTTTCAAGTTTTGCATTTTTTTTTTAAACTAAATAATTGATTATGTTAAACTGGATTCCCACCCTGACAAGCCAAGATAAATATTGATATATCTTTTAAAAACAGTTTATGGTGCAAAACATTAGTTTACTAGCTAAAAACACATGTAAAGGTGAACAAAAAACAACATGTTACAGGCCTACGCAGCAACATCATCAACACGACAACAATCACGTTCGACGTTCTTTAGAAAACACAAACAGCTTAGAAAAATCCTCTAATTATTAGGCGACATATCGTACAATAATCACTGTAAAGTACGAAATGTGTTACTGAGTTAATGATAAACAATGAACACTGAACAGCTAACACGAGTACTGTGCTAAACAACAACAATGCCGCCTCACAGCCGTTTAGCGTGCCGTTGTCGACGCACAGCGGCTGTTTAAACATATCATTATCATTACTGTAAAGAACTACAATGCCTGAATGCATTAATGTGAAGTTACGGCTGAGTAAACCACACAGAACTGCGAAAAAGGGTAAAAAGTAACTCTTTCACTCACTGTTGATGCGAGGAGCAGCCATCTTGAAACAATGATCTCGGAGATCTCGGGTGCCGTGCGGCTACACAGAGTTCACGAGTTGGAATTACGACCTGAGGGGGCGTTCCAGTTCATATTTACTGCTCGGAAGTTCGTAATTACGACCTCCGAGGACAACTGGAACGCAGCATAATCACAGAACTTGTAGTCGTCATGGGAGTTGTAGTTCTTTCCCTCTGACCTATCACAGTGTCTCTACACAGCCCCGACAACCAATCACAATACATAAACAAACGCCACGGCCATTTTGAACAGAAAGTAGCTATCAGTTAGCAAAAGTTTCCGGACTTTTCAACACATAAAAACGCTTATTAACAGAGCAGTAAAATTCTGAAATATAGCAAATCACATTCTACAGTTACACTAAGATCAACGCTCAGCTACACAGCGATTCAACTGTCGAAAACAACGACGGACTCTCTCGGAACCGTCTCGAACCGTTCGGTCCACAGCAGATTCTGGACACACCAAACCACTGAGCAGAAAAAGTTTATGACAGCATATGCTTGTTTACCAGCTTCAAATGCAATAACTACACAACAGCACTTCCTCACAGTTTTATAAATGAGCTCAAACGTAAATGCGCTATTCTGTGACAAGTCAGCAGTGAGTCCAAACAGAACCAGAACCTGACCCACACACACAGCACAGCAGCCCAAACAGCTTGATTTGATTTTGATGTTTATTCATTCATTTTAAAAGAACAATACAAGACAGTTTCATCAGATACAAGAATACAAGTAGGATAAAATGAAGGGAGCAGAAAGAAGATGGAATCTTATTATATCTGCCCCTTATTTCACATTTTGTTCAACCAATGATAACCTTCAAGCAACATCACAGAATGAAGCTTCACAGAAGCTTCACAGAAGCTTCACAGAAGCTTTAGAAGCTTCAAACAAGGACAGGATTTATAAGAAAAAAATACATACATTCGGTTCTTCTCTTCTCTCACAGTTGGGTTAAATAAATAAAAAACATAAATCCTTTCTGGGCAAGTGGGCTTGCAGCCACCGACCGAGCCCCTTCGTGCAGCATGATCTTGGTGGTCCAGTTTGAAGAGGAAGTCACAGGTGAGCGCGCCGCGCAGCGCTGCATCAACACCGCGGTGGTGGGCGTGACCAAACAGCTGACTTTCCGACACAATATAATTATGAGCAGAAATATAAATTATTGACGGACCACCGACTAACATTTTCGTTCAGTCCCGTCTCGTTAACGAAAACTAACACACATTTCGTCACGTTTTAATCATTAAAGAGCAATGTTTATTTAGTTACTGTCTCGTTATTGTCGTGAAAAAAGGGGGCGTTGACGAAAAATTTAAGTTAACGTCACGTCAACAAAAACATCACTGCCTCATACGGATAAATGAGCTGGAAACTCTCTGTGAACTTTGTGGACGTGTCTGTTGTGGAGCAACCGCCGCGATCCTCCGCGATCGCTCTTAAAAAGCGCTGTGCAACAACATTAGCCCATCGGCTAAGCTAAGGCTAGGCTAAATGCTAAGCGGACCCCCACCAGAACCAAACCGAACCGGCGGCCGGGAGCTCGCCTCGATGTCCGCCTAGCAGCCTAAGATGTTGGATGGACATTCAGCTAACGTGGAGAAGCAGCTCTGACAGCCTTTTTTGGATGGATGGACTCGTTAGCACGGAGCACAGTGCACATGAGTGCAGGCCTAATGGCGGAGGCTAACAAACCACAGCTCACGCGGTCAGCTTGTTTTGGATGAACGAACACCGCGGAGAAACGGCTTTCGGTAAGTTTATTAAAGTAAACTCCTTTTATGGCTTCAAATGTATGGACTTAACAGGCTAACAGTCCTTCCTCTAAACAGTTTGGACGACGTTAGAGCAGCAGAATGTATGGAGCCCCGACGACGTGCTCGGACGTGCAAACAGACGAGACAAGCTTGATCAGCTCAAAGTAAGAAATTATATTTTTATTTATCTGTTTTGTACTGTACAGTACAGTATGCTGTTTCTGTGATGAAAATAACTAAAAGTACAGCTGCAGTTGGCACTAAGGCACTTTGGCGTCTTTTTTCCTATTTACGAGCGCTGTTCCGGTTTTACGAGATAGCACGTGCGTTGTCGGACTTACGAGTTTTTCATCTTACGAGATACTCGTTGTAACGGAACTCGCTCGTAAGTCGGGGACTACCTGTATATATATATATATATATATATATATATATATATATATATATATATATATATATATATATATATATATATATATATATATATATATATATATATGTAGTGGACCTACCCAGGGTCAAACTAAGGTTTTTGAACTGTTCCAGAGATGACCTTTACTGACCTTTCAGTAAAGCAAGACATTTACTACAAATCATTCCATTAGTTGTAATCTGAGAACATAGTCACCAAAAGAGACTATTTCTATCTTTGATTTTATTCTAATGTAATCAAAAGAATAACTTTTGTCATTTTCATGATATATGTTATATGCTGTTATTCTTTTAATATGGAGTATTACTGTGTTACTTGACCATATAATGGTGTCAGAGTGAATTTTATGTGTTATTGTGATTTGCAGATTTGTTCTAGAAGTGTTAAGACGCTAATCCAAGTATTTTTCCTCTTGGAGTCTATGAGTCTGTCTTTTCCTAAACATTTCCTCTGCTGCTGGCTATAACCTTGGGTCGTGATAACAGCAAGTGAACTCCTCGACTGTTTCTTCTGAACCAATCGGAAAGAGACAAGTCTCCGAGTTCTTTCTTAAAGTTCTAAGCTAAGCTGGAAGTGACTGAGTCTGCTGGGAACTTCAAGATGTGAGGTTGTCCCAAAGAGCTGGATGAACTCAGTCACACGCTAAGGACAGTCATTCAGTTAAGGACTAATAACATGTTATGAGTCCACTTCGAATGAGTGTAAGCTCAAAACTTTGTTTATTCCTTCCTGGAATAAGTTATCTTGAGCCAGGAGGCCAGGAGCCGACGCATTTTCTGATGACCAACGCAAAACCAGGAGACGTTGAAACGTAAACGAGAACCGGCTCGGACGTGCTGGACCTGCAACGATTCTGTACGCCTGAAAGGCTGGTGTCATCTCTTTATCAGACTCGTCGTCAAAGGTAAAGAGCCGTTTACAAACGTACCTGGATTTCAGCAGAAATCTGATGGGAAGTGTCACTTCTGGTAACATGCTCAAGACAATTTCCTTTAAACCATCTCTCCTCCTATTTCCTTATCCCTCTCAATCTATCTGGTAACTATTTTTAAGCTAAGACTGAGCCACAGACTAAGTATAATGACATCCTGTATTTATGTCTGTTGTTACAATTTAAATGTGCTGACGTATTAAATTGAAAGAAAGTGAAATCATGTCAATCAAGTGTAATGGTGTTAATTTAGTTGATTTATTCTAAATAAATGGTAGTGTCTTTGGCACACCAAACTAAGTTAACGTGTCCATTGTCACTCTATGGCTTCTGTTTTACTTATCCATCATAAAGATCACAGAAATATTGGGTAAACGGAAAAAGAAAAGAATCCGTGAAATTACTATTCAATCTGAATAAGTAAATTAATTAAGGTAAAGAGGTCAGTATTAATATTGACCTCCTATATATCCTTTACATCTGGGTGGCACCGTATGTGTTTAAAGACACAATATGGTGGCTCCCTCATGTTTACTTCATATATATATAATATATATATATATATATATATATATATATATATATATATATATATATA
>JBBPBX010000030.1:105986-182440 GCA_038048925.1 Garcialebias charrua | reverse complement strand
GTAGGGCTGCAACTAACGATTATTTCAATAATCGATTAATCGGCCGATTATTTTTTCGATTCATCGATGAATCGGCAAAAAAAAAAAAAAAGGAAACAAGTTTTAATTATCACCTCTTTATTCCAAAATTTGACTGACATATCAAATCGCACAAAAAACAGGTTGCTACTTGACTATTCTGTTAGTAAAATATTGAATAATTAAAAAATAAAGTTAGTCAGCTTCAATAAAAAATAAATGTACACAAACATATATACAAATGTATGATTTATACCTGCACAAAATGTAGCTACTTTGTAAAATGTGTTTTTGAGGGACAAGTGTAACCTGGATTAAAGGTGTGGGTTGTTTTAACCTGGATGGGACGGCTGTGGCTGAGTTGTTAGAGCAGTCGTCCTCCAATGCAAGAGTTGGGGGTTGGAATCCACCAGCAGTCACATGCCTAAGTGTCCATGGGCAAGACACTGAACCCCATGTTTGTGCCCCATTGGTGTATGAATGTGAGCTAAAGCTCGGATTTGTCTCTTTAGAATGATTTGTTCTTTGTAATCTAGTAGAGTGCTGTATGAATGGGTAAATGAGGACATGTAGTGCTTTACACTACTATAAACAATGTAAAGCACTTTGAGTATCAATTAGATAGAAAGGTGCTATATAAGTACAGTACAGTCCATTTACCATTTACCATTACAAGTGTGGATCATTGTAACCTGGGTTAAAAGTGAAGTCTTCGTCTTCAACCATCGACAGAGGCCTCATGTCAGTGACGTTCATGTAAGGATCTTTCAGTCTCTGCTGCTTGCTGTGGTGGTGTGCATGATGTCTGTCCATCATGAAGGCTGTCATTGTTTGTTGTTTTCTGGAATGAGAGAGTTTATATGTATTATATCATAATTTACAGTAACTCAAGAAATGCCTTGTTTCACTTGGTTAAACGCACAAGCACACACACACACACACACACACACACACACAAATATAAAATACTAATTACACACACTTGAGTAGATGAATAAATTACTGTAATTCCTGTTTAAATGCAATTCATCCTTCCATACAATGCAGTGACTTCAGACTTTGCCAGCAAATTAAAAGTTGAAGCTAAATCATTAAATTATCACCATCTTTGTGTTAGATTTATTTATAAAACACATTTAAACACTGCTTGTATCGTTACATTAAAAATAAAAACACACACATTCTCTGTCACAGCTAAGAAACAAGCAGCTTCAGCTACCAGAGACACTGATATCACGTTTTCTCTCTTTGAAACAGAACAAATATGTTTTGACTTACCTGCTGCTCTTCCTTCATTCACACCGTGGTGAAGCCCGTCATGTTTACATTTTCCTACCCTCATCTATGGTCGTGAGCTTTGGTTTGTGACCAAAAGAACGAGATCATGGATACAAGTGGCCAAAATGAGTTTTCTCCACAGGGTGTCTGGACTCTCCCTTAGAGATAGAGTGAAAAGCTCGGCCATCCAGGATGGACTCGGAGTAGAGCCGCTGCTTCTCCATGTCGAGAGAAGACAGTTGGGGTGGCTCAGGCATCTGGTTAGGATGCCTCCTGGACGCCTCCCTGGTGAGGTGTTCCGGACACGTCCCAACAGGAGGAGACCCAGGACAGGGTGGAAAGACTAGTTTCTTGGCTGGCCTGGGAACGTTATGGGATTCCCCTTGAGGAACTGGCTCAAGTGGCTGGGAAGAGGGAAGTCTGGGCCTCCCTTCTTAGGCTGCTACCCCCGCGACCCAACCCCGGATAAGTGGGAAAAATGATGGATGGATGGATATAGTATAGAACTCCCTATAATGGTAAATGGTAAATGGAGCTTACTTATATAGCGCTTTCCAGCCCCCTTTGAGGGGCCCAAAGCACTTCACAGTACCAACCATCCACCCATTCATACACACATTCATACACCGGTAGCGGTAGACTGCCATGCAAGATGCCAACCAGTCCTACCGAGAGCAACTCGGGGTTAAGTGTCTTGCCCAGGGACACAACGAGGTATGCCGTGATCGGGGATCGAACCCGAGACCTTCCGGTCCTGAGCCGGCTGCCCTGCCTCTACACCATCTCGGCCCCAAAGAAAGCAAAGAAATAGCTAGATTATAAGGTGATTTAGAAAACTAAAAACAGAAACAAGTCTGCATTGGCTTTTGCCAGGTACTTAACAGAGTCTTAAAGTCACTTAGAGAGGTCAAGGTCGAGAGCTTCAGATCTTTTTGCACGATATTCCAGAAAACCGGGGCAGTGTAGGAGAAGGCCCTTTTGCCAAGTTCAGTCCTCACTGAGGGAACACTGCATGTAATGATGTCCTGAGAGCGCACGCTGTAACTGCACTCACACAGAGACATGAGGAGATGTATGAAGGCAGCAGAACGAGAAGTGATTTAAAGATGAAAATGTACCAATGGAAGAGTCTGTGTGAGGTTAATGATGTCCAGTTAACCAGTGAATACAAAGTGCTTTGATGGGTACGGTAGATGTAGCCGGTTATGAATCTTAATGCACCGTGATGTTCATGTAGATAATGTCACCGTAGTCGATGGAGGGAAGGAAAGTCACAGTTACAAGGCGTTTCCTAGCATTCAGCGTGACTGGATCCATTTCTGAAAATGAAACTCAGTTTAACTTCCAGTTTCCTTACTGTTTTCCACATGAAGCTTAAAAGAGAGATGCGAGTCGACCAAGATACCCAAATATTTATAGGAATCGACAAACTCATTAGGGACACCATTTGAGGATAAAATCAGAGGAAGAACTGATGGGACTGACTTCCTGTTTAAAGGGGACCAAATATGCAAAATTCACTTTTTATTGTTTTTTTTTACTCAACTTTGGGTATGTACTTCTTAAAAAAAACAGTCCTAGGACCAAAAAAATGCACCCAGTGGTATATTTACTCTAAGTATATTTATTTTTCAGGGATATTAATGTCTCAATTTCAAATCCTGGCGCTTGTGATGTCACAAGCCGTAGGACAACCCACCCCAACCTGAGTCCAGCCCCTCACCTAGCAACCCCTGGTGCGGCTCAACCCACTTCAGTATAAAAGACGTCACGGTTGTTTTTCCTGAGTTCATCTCAGCACAATGAGATGAGAATTTAGAGTTCGATGTTTCGTTGTTGTTAAAATGCAGTACCGCTAATAACTAATTATCTATCAGTAAAAACGAAAAAACTTATTTACGGGCTCTTAAATCAACCGGACGACTGCTCACGGACCATATCCGGTCAGCGCCGGATGTGGTCCGTGAAAAAAAAGCGGTGCTCGCACTAAGCAGTTAGCAGCCAGTGTGTTACTCTGCAGCCTTATTGCTTGTTTTCGAAGAGTCAGACGAAGAGTTTTTAACATGGAGGGTGAACTTATGGATGTTTCTCAGCGGCCTACGCGACGCGTCAGCGCCTCATTTGCCCTGCCCAAAATGGCGGCCGGCCACAGAAGCGAGCCCACACGAAGGACTTTACAAGAAAACACGGTAAAAACAATTATTTCTTTGCTGAGAAAAAATATATTTCTTATGTAATGTAATGTAAAATTTTGAATTAATTTTTTTCACAGTACTGCTATTATTTTTTCACGTCTTCTGCCTCTGGGTCTGACTCAGGGTCCCCTTTGGAGGGCGGAGTTAATGTAAACAGATTTTTGAAGGGCGTGGCCTTCAGAGCTCATTATCATAAACAGCTCGTTCTGAACGGAAGTCAGAAAAGGCAGAACTAGAAAGGGGAAATTTTATTATCTAAGAATTATTTTGTGTATTAAATTGAATGAACATGGTCTGGATAGCCCACAGACATACCATAAAAATTTATAGGACCTATAATTGGTCCCCTTTAAAAACAGCATCCCTTTGGTTTTATTGACATTTATGACAAGTTTGAGACGGAACAAATGACCCTGGATGATGTCCAAGGCGGATTGCAAAAGCTGCAGAGCCTTAGCAACTGTTTGCGCTCTAGCAGAGGTTTTTCAAAGACTATGTTTGACCGTAGAGCTGTCTTAATGGTGCTCCACAGCCCTGCTGGATCATCAATATTTGATCTTTACAGTATTATAGCTATCGTACACTTTCCTTTGGTGTTTCCTAAGCATCTTCTGAGGTTTTTATTTGTCCAGTTCCACCACACGTGTTCCACCGTCTGTGTTTGGAATGTTCGCTCATTCACTACATTCTGGTCACTGCATTCTAGCAGCTTTTTATTTTTATTTTTTTACATTTCAAACCCTTGTTTTTGATATTAAAAACACTTTTTTTTCTCTCACTCGCTCTCGTGCAAGACAGACGACTTTCTTCCCTCTCCCGTCCTGCTTTTTCCTCTCTGTCTTGTGTATCGGAGCTCCTAATTACACATCTTCCGATTTGTAAACTACTGTCTGGTCAGCTGGACTTGCAACGCAATTGATACATTTTTTTCAACAAAGCAACAGGGTCCTGGAGAGCCCTCATGCCCCACTAAGACGTACACGCAGGGTACGTCATGGATTTGAAGCTGATGTGCCTTTGCGTATTGTCTCTCAGGAGGACGAAGATGTAAACTAAGAAGGCTCTGTCTATCGCAAGAGAACTTCTGTGAATGTGCATCAGAGCTGACAAACATCTTAACAGGACTCTGGTGCTATCTGGAAGTGCTTCATGGACAAATCTCACCATCTTGTCGTCAAATGCATATGTAATGCGTCTATTAATGTGATTGCTGGTAGAGGTTTTTTTTTTAATGTCTAAATCATGTCCTGATAGGACAAGATGTGAAGAGATCTTTTTTGTTATACCACTATCCTCTCATGGCCTTTTCCCCATTTCTATGTGTTTCGGTACAATGATGATAAAACCTATTCTTATTCTGAATTTAAAAAACAGTTTCAACTACTGTACAAAGATTTTAGCAAAGTAGAAGTTGGTAAACACATGATGCGGCCGTGATGTTTTCACAATGTTGTTGTTTTTTCATCTTACCAGCTTAACCAGTTGGTCTTTAACAAGTTAAGAAAGTTCATTCTCAATAGTCCAGGTATCAAATCCGCTCATTCTCAATCAGTTCATCTGGACAGTTTCTTTCTTTAACAAGTTCCACATTGCTTTTTTTTTAATTGTCCCTGTATGAAAAAAAAAGCGCAAAAAATACTGGACAAAACAACAACACACACAAAAAACAAAACAAAAAAAATCAGAAGGCTGATGTCCCCATCTGAAGGATTTACCAGTAAATGGTGAATATTTTTAGATTTGGATATTCTGGAACTGAACAAGGAGTAAAACTGAACCAGTAGAAGAACGAAGGAAGGTTTTTAAAAACGTCTTGTCTGAAGCTGCACCAAGTGACGGACCTTGGTAAGAAGGAGCAGCTTTATCTACCAGCGGAAGCACTGGTGGAGCCAAGTGGGACAGTGGCCTTGACCACCGTTGATTAATTTGTGACCACCTCAATCATTTGAGGAAAATAAACTTTTAAGCAGTACAAAAATGATAAAGCATAGTTTTTTCAAATGAAAGGGGTGGCCGGTTAACATTTATGGCGGTTGCCATCTTGGATTTTGATGTGGCAACCCAATCCTCGATGGTAACCTTTTGCATATTTTTCAAAGTGTTCAACTCACAAAACGGATGGACGGAACATTTTCAAACTCCCTCCTTTGCTCCACAACGGTGCACAAAACAAGACACAAAATCCATACACAGTAACACTGTAAAAAACGGTAGATTAATTCAGCTGCTAAATTGTAATTTTTTTTTGAACTGCACGTTTTCCTGCCTGATGTCAAAGTCCTAAATGACCGCCTGCAGTAAGCAGTTCCATTAAAAACAGGTCAGACATGAACACAACCTGTAGAGCTGCCAAATGAGTTGGTGAGGTCGCTGTTAGAAAGATATCTTACTTCAAATGTTTAGTTGGGAGTAGGAAGGCAACATATTATGGGATGGACTACCTCCAACTATAAGCACTAGCTTCAGAGCTTTTAAGGGAACTTGAAGGTGTGGCTCAGAGCTCACCAGTGTCATGACCAGTGACTTTAAATTACGTTTTATTGACACAAGTGTTAGAGCAATGGTTTATAAAAGTTTTATGGTCTTTTATTCATGTTTAAGAATATGGTTCCTTTACTGCTGTCCTGGGTTGACCTGCTCTGTAAAGTCATGAAGCTCTTGTGTTCTTTGCTGTGCTTTAGATGGTTTGTCCTCGTTTGTACCGATGCAGTGTTTCATATATATGTACAAACATCAACCAGCCAAGGGACAAACTGATGGAAACTAGTCTCGGGCTACAACCTGGCATGCTTACAAAAACTGTCTTTCTTCATCTACAGGTGCTGGCCATAAAATTTGAATATCATGAAAAGCTGATTTTATTTCAGTAATTCTATTCAAAAAGTGAAACTTGTATATTATACCATACCAATTTATTTATAGAGCACTTAAACAGCAACGAGGCCAACCAAAGTGCTGTACAATAGAAACAAACAAGCACAGCAGACAGGAAAACATAAAATAAAAATATAGATACAAATAGCAACAGAAACTAACTAAAATAGCCAACAATGTATAGTACAGAGAGGATCAATTATATTCATTCATTACACACGGACTGGCATATTTCAAATATTTGTTTATTTCTTTTAATGTTGATGATTATAACTGACAACCAATGAAAACCCTAAATCCCGTATCTCAGAAAATTAGAATATTGTGAAAAGGTTCAATATTGAAGACACCTGGTGCCACACTCTAATCAGTTAATTAACTCAAAACACAACTATCTTTAACAAGCCTAACCTGCTGCACATCCTTTCCAGCCTGATCCCTCTGTCCCTCAAGTTGCTAATCCTTCTCTCCCTTCAACTAAACATGATTCTGAATCAGAGCTCACCTGGAAAAGCAGTGAGCGGCACTGAGGACCCACTGGTTGTTGATCAGAGACCCCCCACAGAGACTGCCTCGGATCACCAGAGTGGCCTGCCAGGGCCAGGCCCCGGGAGCCGCCTGCTGACCTCCAACAATCTTGTTGTTGAGTGGAGCATCACCACAAACTGCAGAAAAATGTTCTTCCATCAAACCGCTGCAGGAACTGAGCTTGTTTAGGATTATTATTTTTTTTAAAATAAAATTTTCAAATAAGGATTTTTAACTGATGCACTGGGATGAAACGAGAAACGAAGAACACAAAACGCAGACAAAGATGATCTCAGTGGTAAAGAATCAGGAAATAAATTTAAAAGTTAAAACATGAGGAAACAGGAAGTTACAGGAAATGGGTTCAGAAGATTATCTGTCAACAATCAGCAGGATGAACAGGTGAACTGGTGAACAGATGACGCCAACACCCAAACTCTCTTTGACTTCCATCGTTTCTGACCTCAGAATTCTCTCCATTTTCCATGTTTTCTCTTAAAATCTAAAAATAAAGGGTCTCTATCTTATCACATCTCCTACATAAACCACTGAAGATAATTAAAATTTACACATAAGGCCACCAGAAGTTTGTTTTTTATATGACTTGTAGTTTGAACTCAGCGTAACAGGCGACGGGGTGAAGGTGATTCCTTTAAGGAATGTTAATTTTGCTTTACTTGCTTTTATTATGGATTTTATTGTCAGCTTTCAGTTTTGTAAAATTTAGTATTTAAGAAAACTTCAATCAATAAAAGCACTTCTGTTGTGACCATATTTCACTTGCACTGACATATGTTAGAAAAAACATACTAAAACATTTAAAAATGTCTTCTATTGCCTATTTTATCCCTTTTTAAATTTAAATCAAGTCACAAATCTGAGTTTTAATTAACTCTGACATCTTTTTTTTATTTTAGCTGATTATTGAAAAAGACGAGGAAGTGAGGAAAAAACGGACAAATGCACCAAACTGTAGGAAAGTTAAATCAAATTTAATTAACTTTGATTCAATTTTCAGCTCCTCTTTTTAAAATGAACAACTTAAAAACACTTACCACTGAGCTGCGCATCGCTTCCTGTGGGAGGAACAGCAAACAGAAACTCAGACGTGTTTCCAACAACAGAACCTTCTTCTTTTACCAAGTTTTGACCCAACATTTCACATTTTCCTTGAATTCAGAGAAACTGTGGCTTGTTGTAATGTCTTGGATCGAACAGTTTTATGTTGACTTTAAGTAAATGTTTGACATTTATGTCGTTGGATTAAAGATAAATTCAATTTGCCTAAATTAAATTAAACTAGGAAATTACTAAGAGGTGATTTATTTAACGAATCAGAGCTAAAAATATGAATTAAACATTTTAATGTAAAAAGTAAATTGATGGGAATTTATTCCTTTTTCAGCCAAATGTTTGTGGTTTAAAAATTAGAGTGAAATTAAGAATAAACCAGATTTTTTTCGTCTTTAAATCATTTTAAAGCTTCAGTATGTAGCTTTTTTTATGAACATATTTCTTCACTCTGTCACTACCTCCTGACAGACTGATGTTAGCCAGGTAATCTCTGAAAAAAAATTAAAAAAAATATTGTCCCCTTGCTTCTCCAGGTGGTAAATAAGCATTTCTAAAAAGAAAAGGTGACCCGCCATTTTCCAGCCAATAAAAACAGAGTTTGTAACCAGCCAATAAAAACAGAGCTTGAATTTGAATCAGCCAATAAAAACAGAGCTTGAATTTGAAATTCAACAGACCACAAGGGGGCAGAGCCACATATGGCTCTGAGGGGGAGGGATCAGAATGCTTTGCCTGTTGAAAATATTTCTAAGTGCTGCAGTTCTACAGAAACTGCATACTGCACCTTTAAGGCCGCTGAGATTCATCCTGTGACCCGTTTAGGGACCCTGACCTGTACTTCAGACAACACTGTGGACAGCTTTCACACAATTCAGAACTAAGAGTTCCTGATAAACAACTCAATTTTTAAAGTTTTGTTTTGACAAATTTATAAACCAACTTGTGTGTTCGTTTTTTTTTTGTTGATGTGAAAATGTTACAACACAAAAAAACAAATCAGGAATTTGAAAAAAAAAAAAAAATGTGAAAAGGATCTTAAAAAACTTCCTAATAAAAAATAACAAAAATATTATTATATTGCTAGTACTGTAATGTGCCGTTTTTAGCTTTTAGCTAATGTTTGGCTGGTTTCAGCTTTTAGCCATTCATTAGAGTCTTACTACTGTTCTGGTTTAAGCTTTTAGCTACTGTTTACCGTATTTTCTAGTGTATAGGTCGCACCGGTGTATAGGTCGCATTGTCCAATTATCACCAATAGGATTTCCAAAGGGATTTGGAAAAATCCCTAGATAGGTCGCACCTACGTTTAGCTCTGCTGCAAATGTCTGCCACAGGAGCACACAGAGCAAGGCTTTTAAGAAGATTAACACTTTAAAACAATTATTTGTTTCATAAAAATTATAGCAAATATGTGTCTGAGCTGAACTTTTACTTAATAAATGAACGTAATTGTGAAATGAGCTGGATTTAAAAATTTTGTTTTGCCGAAAGTGATAACAAGCCATATATAGGTCGCACCGGTGTATAGGTCGCAGGCCTTGAAAAAAAAAAAAAAAAGGTGTGACCTATACATCGGAAAATACGGTAGATAAATTTAGCAATTGTTCTGCTAATTTAAGCTTTTAGCTCCTAGTTTGGTCATTTTAGTTTCTAGTTTTGTTATTTTGCTCAGCGTCTACTGTTCTGCTTGTGATTGAGCAATTATTTATCTTTTAGCTGGTGTCTCATTAGTTTTAGCCTTTAGCTACTGTTTTTGTAGTTTTATTTGTTGCTATTGTTCTAAATACAGTATAACTTTACTGTTCTGTTGGTTTATACTTTTTTACTCTTTGAATTTATTTTAGATTTCAGCTGGTGTTCGGCTCACTTCACCTTGTGTTCTGATCATTTTGGCTAATGTTCTGTCGTCAGAAAATGCAAATTTGTCTGTTTATAATTAACTTTAACACAGAAAGCTGCTTCTAAAAGGCAGAACTATCCCTTTAAAGCTATTCTGAAGACCCTGAGTGACTCGTCAGAGAACGAATGGAGAACATAACGGTTCCTCTGACGGATCCTTGGAACATCTCTGCTGGTTCAACGGGTTCTAAGCCCATTTGGAAATCAAATATCAGAACAAAGTAAACAAAAAAAAAACAATCTGAAACAACAACAACAAAACCCTCACAGAACAACAGCTGCTCCCTCAGGTTGGACCGACCCGGTCAAACCGAACCGAGTCACTGAGCAGCTCTTTAAAAAGGTAAACAAAAGTAAACATCTGGTCGGTGTGAAGGTAAACATCTGGTGTTTGTGTCCGTCCTCCGGCGACAGACAGGTGAGGTCCAGACTCAGGGGTGAGACTCACCTGGAGCCGTCAAGGCCAGCAGCAGGACTCCACAGGTGAACAGGTCGACCTTCATGGTGAGACTGAAGTCTGAGTGGTGGAGCGCTCCAACTTCTACAGGAGGGAGTGTCCGTCAGAACCAACCCAACCCGACCCGGACACACATTGGACCTTGTTCTCTCTCACTGATTGTCTGGAAACAAGTGATGTGATTTCTGATCATCGGTTTTATCGGCCTGTCTGTGGAGCAGAGGGCTTCCGTCCTACACATCTGGGGAGCAGCTGGAGGGTGTTTGCTCAAGAGCCCAGAGCAGGTCAAATGTGTTGCAGGTGAGGGTGCTTCACCTCACTCACATAACTTTTGATGTACAGTCAGGGGGACTTGAAGTGGTGATCTCACAGTCGCAGGCTTGCCTTCTCTAACCTTCACCACCCCCAATTTGCTGCTGATACTGAGCAGCTAAGTTCCTGGCTTGACGCCTCCTGTCAAATCATTCTGGACTCTGTGGCCCTATCAAAACTGATGCAGCTCAAAGCCAGACCTGATCCCCGGTTCAGTGAAAGAACTGGTGCAGCATCGGTCTGTCAGCTTCAGAACCAGAGCACTGCCCAAGAGGCTGACAGAGAACATGTCACAAGCAGTATGGCATCCAAACCAAAGAACCCACATGTCATTTAGAACCATCTATCTGCTCTTAAGGCCCAACAACCTTGCCTGGAACTTTCTTTTGATGCATGTAATACATCCCTGTTTCATTCCACCTCATGTACCACATTTGATGTAAATAACTAAAAATACGTGAATCCTAATAGCTTCCTGTGGTTCCTTATAAATAAGATTGTTACCACAAAGGCCTTCATGTCAGACCCTGATCCTGAGTCCTCCTGCTCGGCCCCCTGCCTGGCTGAGGTTGATAGGTTTGAACCTGTCACTGATCCTTGCAGACGATGTAGTTGGACAAAATGCCGTCAGTTTCCCCTTGTGATCTTGAAAAAAAAAAAAGTACTTTCCCAGATCACGTGTTTTTCTGATGGACACAATATACTGGTTTCAAAACTCGGCACAGTACAGAACCAGCTCTAGTACACGTTCTTAAAGACGTTCTTATGGCTAATGATTCTGGTGAACATCTGGTCCTTGTCCTGCTCCACAGTGGACCACAACATTTTAGTGCCTTGTTGACAGTACCAAGTGCATATCTGTGGTACTGCCCTCATCAGCTTTAGGTCATATCTGGCAGGAAAAACCATGTGTGTCAATATAGCTGGTTCTGAATACTCCACTGCTCCTCTGGTTTTTGGGGTTCATCAGGGCTCCATCTTAGGTCCCCTGTTTTTCTCCCTATACCTGCTTCCTTTGGGTTCAATCCTCAGGAAGCATCTTTCTTCACAGTTATGCTGACGACAGTCAGATTTATATGCAGCTAAGAAAGAAGGTTGTCCTCTCGATTAGGACACTTCTGTTGTGTCTTTAAGATATCAAATCCTGGATGTCATTAAACTTTCTAATTTTTAACAAAAGGAAAAACAGAAGTGATGGTATTTGGTCCCTGTGGTCCCCCCCCCCCCCTTTTCTAATTCAGGTTTTAAAATGGACAGTGATTTAAAATTAGATTCCCAGCTTAGAGCAGTGATCAAGGCTAACATGATGATTCGTTGTAAAGACCCAAAGATAGTAGACTGATGACAAGAACTAGAAAGTCGAACAGGTAGGTAAGTGTCTTTATTTACAAGTGAGGATGGGAAATGTTGCTGAAAAGGAAACCAGGTAGAGGTGAGTACAGGCAGGGTTTGATAATCAATGATTTGAAATATTTCTTTCTTGCAGAAGTCTTACTGTAGTTTGTTTGTTTTCAGGCAGTGAAAGAGGAGATGCAGCGGTTCCTAAGAGTGGTGGCTTCTTTGATCCAAAGGTAAGTAGCGTTGGAGAGAGCCACAGGGCAATGGCGAAGTTGGTCCAGGCTGACATTTGGTTTGCATGAGCAGAGATGATGACTGGTGAACTTCAAGGAAGCAGAGAGGACTTGGAAGGACACGGTGGAACAAGGTATATCCTGATATTCCAGTGTTGGATGAATGACTGCCAAGTCCTTAAGTACTGTGCAGGATCAGGTGCAGGTGTGGAATGGTGGCTTGACTGGATCATTGTCAGCTGTGGGGAAGGTGGTTATAACAGGCAAACCTAGGAATCCCACAAAGTTCAGTTTTTATCACTTCAGGCAGCTGACAAAGGTAAAGCTGATCCTCACATGACAGAACTTTGAACAAGGGCGGCCAGCCAATAGGGGGTGCTCCGGCGCCGCCCCTCAGGAACTTCTGGACCATTTTAAATTGAAGATTTTAAAAAAATATATAAAAATGAAATATAAAATAAAAATATTTCGAAATATATGTATATATGTTTTTAGTTGTGTAGGATACATATTTTATGAGTAACGATGAGTTTTATTGTTTGTTTCAAAAAATGTTTTCTGATTCGTGACGTACTTCCTGTTTTGTGTGGGCACTCTGAGCTTATCTATTGACTCTCATTATAACTAGCGCATGCGCAGTTTTTTCACGATGTTACAAAACTATGGGATAAAGCTGGGCGCAGTTTTCACCGCCCTGAAGACATCTAACGTGAGCTCTGCCTACCGATCGCGTGTTTCCGGCGTTTATTTATTTATTTATTTATTTTTTGTTTAGAAAATTTGCCGTGCATCAGTGACTCAAGCAGGCATGCTGCTCAGGTAAGTTTTAAATCATAGAAAGCCCTTTATCTAATGTCTATTTGCATTTCTGGCTGATATGCCTCTCAATTTATGGCTGTTTGTGAAAAAAGCCTTCAGCTGACTGTTAATCTAAACATGCAACTGTTTAGTTTGTTAGCTAACATGCTAATGCTAGCCTTTGCTGATGCTGATATTATATTACCATTCCTGACTGATATCCTCTCCACTTTTAGGTGGCTCTGAGTCCGTTTGTGATAAAAGCCTTCAGCTGACTGACTGTTTCTAAAAGTGGCAACTGGTGAGTGAGTTTATTTTGTTCTTTGTTTGTGGAGTTAGCATGCCAGTGCAGGTTATTGTACAGTATTGGACTCTGCTGGCTACATTACATTTATTTTAATTTGATTATAAAAATGATAAGACATTAATAATTGTATATACTAAATGTCACTTGTGGTGTTTTACTATTTCTTAACACTGTATTGTGGTACCCTGATGCATGCTCAACTGTATTGTGGTGTTTTACTATTTATTAACACTGTATTGATCTGGAGAATGAAAAAAAGCCTCTTGCAAGTTACTAGCTCTTATTAACAATGAAACATTTAAGGTACATTTATATGGTGAAATGCTATACAGCAGGGGTCACCAACGTGGTGCCCGCGGGCACCCGGGTGCCCCCAAGGACCATTTGAGGTGCCCTCGGACCTGTTCTAAAAATAGCACAACTCACTACTAAGCTGCATTTAAAATTTCATTTTATTCAGTTGTTATTCTTTTTTTGTATTTATATATATTTTAAAATGTCTATCTTAAAAATGTGTTCTTAAAAATATGTTTATTATACATTTTTTTCAATTTACGCTTTGTTATTTTCGAAGAGTTTATCAAACTGGTGCCCTTTGTATGACTCCGTACCCACGAAGTAGCTCTCAGTTTCAAAAAGGTTGGTGACCCCTGCTATACAGTATATGCTAAGGTGCATTAGGAGTCAGGACCTTTAATATTAGAAATATTTAAGAGAACCGGTTCTAAAAAAAAAGAGAGATTGAGTCTATTTATTTGCTCTCCACTGCACACCTGTAGAAGGAGGTGAGGTCTGAACTTCTCAGACCAGCTCGTCTCAGCCGTCTGAGGAAGTAGAGTCTCTGATGACCTTTCTTGATCAGGCTGGTGGTGTTGTTGCTCCAGCTGAGGTTATCATTCAAGTGTACACCCAAGTACTTGTAGCTGGAGACCACTTCCACCGCAGATCCTCTTATGTTCAGTGGGGTGTGGGTGTGTTTGTTCCTTCTGAAGTCCACAATCATCTCCTTTGTCTTCTTCACATTGATGTGAAGGTTATTCTCTTAGCACCAGCTCTCCAGGTGTTCCACCTCCTGCCTGTAGCTGGACTTATATATTATATACTGTATTCAGCTCAATCTTATAAATAGCACCCTCTCACAGTGGATCAACCAGTTTGATCCACCTTTCTACAATTTTTTGCTTTGTTTTGTTTTTTTGAATGTCCAGAGGACTAGCCTGGTTAAAACCAGAACCTTGTCCTTCACTTCGCTTCACACAATGGTCTGGACTTTCTCCATTGACAACCAATTCTTGCTGGAGGCGTGGCCTCTGCTGATGGCTGCTCCCCCGTGGTCTTCTGAACTTGACTTCAGCTCCGCCTCCAGCTGATTTTTCTCTCGCTACCTTTGGATATTCTGTGTTTATATGTTAATAAAACGTCCCAATAAAATAAAATAAAACCATGGAGCGCTGGTCCAACACACCAGAAGACCAGGAAATCTGATGGGACTCGGGCAGCAACGTAAAACCTGACTTTAATTCTCTCGTGACAACCTGAGGCATTTCCTTGTTCATTGCAGCGGAGGGAGAGGAGGAGAAGGAGGAGGGAGGAGGGAGCGATTACTTGACTTTTGGGGAAAAAAACAAAAGAAAACTCCAGATAAGGGATTAAGAAGGGGAAATTTATAGATTTGTGTCACATATAAAACAGTCCTGCATCGCTTTGCATCGCTTTGAATGAGAACATGCGGCTGCTCGCTGGCTGCGCTGGGACAGGTGGGGGCGTGGGTTAGGGGCCAAAAACTCCGTCCCTTCTGTTCTCTGATTGGTCCGGTCAAAAATCTACCGGAGAAATCGTTGTCTATGAGAGAAGTCCCAGACTGTGCAGTGAAGGGAAATGAGAATTGAGCGGAGCTGTGCAGGAAGGCGAGGGCCAGGCTACCAGAGGACCAGACTTATATTTTTTAGACTTGTTATGTGCTTTATTGACCACTAGATGGCGCACCCCCATGAAAAAAAAACAGCAGCCGCCACTGACTTTGAAGCATTATGTCCATCACGTTCCAGCTTGATCACTGCAACGCTCAACGATCCTCCATCAAATGTCTCCAGTTGGTCCATAACGCTGCTGCTCAGCTTCTAACTGGAGTTCATGCGAGGGGGCACATCACCCCCACTCTGGCTTCACTTCACTGGCTGCCTGCTCTTTTTAGAGTTAAGTTTGAGATTTTTTTATTTGTTTTTAAAACTTTAAATGGTCTTGCTCCATCCTATCTCTCTGAGCTGCTTCACCTGAACTCTCCTGCTGCCTCCAGTCAGCTTCTCCTGGAGGTGCAGAGGTCCAACCAAAGGCTCGAACGGGGACAAAGCTTTTATATGGAATATATTAAATAATAATAATAAATAATGTTATATTATTATTATTATTATTATTATTATTATACAATAATGATAACACACACACACAAACATATAATAATAATATATATGGAAATATAGAACCATCTCTCACTTCCAGTCAGATCCACTTTATTTAACAGATTTCAAATGAAGCCCCTTAAAATTATGATATTAAAACTTACTTTTGTACATAATTACAGTCACATGCAAACTTCTTCGGGAACATGTTGCAACTTAAAATACAGGAATAGATGTGCTGGATGTGAGGACATGAGGACTCCAGGTGTTGGGAGGTTTTGGAGGATCAGAGGAGACCAGGTGTTGGAGGACCAAAGGAGACCAGGTGTTGGGAGTTTTGGAGGGAATCTTATCCCATTCTGGTTTGATGGACTCTGAAGCAGATGTTCTAAAACTTTAGGTATTTTTCTGCATTGATGGGAGTCTTTCAAGATGTGCACGGTTAACATGCCAGAGGCAGTAATGCACCCCCATACCATCAGAGAGGCAGGCTGTTGAATGGTGAGGTGATGCATTTGTAGTTTTCAAAAACAACTTCAGATTCAGATCCATCTGACCTCAGAACAGTTCTGGACTTCACTTCAGTCCATTTGAAATGAGCTCTGGTCCAGAGAAAAGGCAGCAGTTCTGGATAGTCTTCACATCTGGCTTCTTCCCTGCCTGTTAGAGCTTTAAGCAGAGTCTGTGGATGAACTGTGTGTGAACAGAACCAGACCTGTTTTTAATGCAGTAGTCCCCAAGAGCCACTAGGCCACGACCATCCAATATTGACCTTCATCCTCAATCTCTGAACTCAAAGATTCCTACAAAAATTGACATTATGAACTGTGGATGATGAGAAAGTCAAAGTCTTCCATTTTATTTAAAGAACATTACTCTGAAATTCTTATTTTTTCTTATTTCCATTCAAAATATTGCCCTTTTCATCTGCCTGCAGCTTTACGACGTTATTCTTTGACCGTTGTCAATCCTTCAGGCCGACACCCCTTCCTGTACATCATAAAGCAGTGAAGTGTTCTGGCAGCACACCGTATCAGAATCCGACTGGTGTTATCGTTTCGAGTCAGTAACCCCACCCTGATAAGATCTGCCACTTCGTACTGTAACCAGTGATGACCTTTGGATTTCTGAGAGCAGCCATGTTGGGGAAAATACATGAAAGAAGAAGAAACTGCAGAATAATAGAAAATCCACTATTCCTGCCTTTCAAAAGGAGGAGGGGCAAAAAAGGTAGCAGAAGATGCTAACCAAACTATCACTGTGTGAAAACTATAAGTTGGATCAAAATTATTTTTGAACCATAGCAGCAGAAACACATGGACGTCCTACATGTGAATTTTTATTTAGTTAAAGTGCTTTTTTGTTGAAGATATGTCAAGTTAAAAACAGAGACTCACATACAATATAGGGTGACCAGCCGTCCCCAATTTTCGGGGACAGTCCCCGGTTTTGACGACCTATCCCCGGCTAAAGCTGTCCCCGAAAATCTCCTATTTGAGCGTTTTATGAATGAGAAAAAAAAGTCGCATGGTGCGCAGGTGCAGTTGCGTGCAACAACCGCTGTTACGGTAGCAGCTGGTTGCGTTGGCACTGCAGCGCTGACGTTACAGACAGAGAAGAAGAAGAGCCACGCGCCACCTTTGAAACAGAAGAGAAAACGTGCAGCACGACTTTGTCAACACAGACCGGGAGCTCTCCTATGATGGTATGTATGAACAGATTTGTTTGAACTGGGCTGAAGTGAAAAACCTTCATGCTTATCCAACTCTGAACTCCCCAAACAGCCTTGGAGGGCTGGATATCAAATTTCTCCTGGGACATGAGCAACTGAGGAAAAACAACTGCACCCAACTATCGACCCCCCCTGGAGAAAATAAAAAGAAGGAGTTTGTGTTAACCACAGGCATAACACAAACTCCTTTTTTTTATCCAATAAAAGACAAACGTAAAATAACTTCAACCGAGTGAGATTCGAACCCGAGTCAAGATTAAATTTAGAGTGGAAAGCCGACGCTCTTCCACTCAGCCACGGAGGCGTATTGGTTTTTTCAGGAGTCCACTTTTCCTATAAAGGAATCACCCCTCGTAACATCCTGGCTACACGCAGGAGTTAGAGAATATTAGTTATATTTTAAAATTCTGACTACACGCAAAAGTTAGAGAATATTAGTTATATTTTAATGAAATTCAGCTCGCGCTGAAAGGCGGAAATGCTCTGTATGGGTGCGCGCTTCGTGTTATTTACGTTCTAACATAAGCTGATTTGTAATCAGTTATTAACAAAAATTAAACTCTGAAACACTAATTCAGCTAATAATTTTTTTAGGGGTTTCTGCAGTTAAATTTGAAAATTCAGCTTGCGCTGAGGTTGTTGTTAGAACGAGTTGATGACTCAACACGCAGCAGTCCCACCCCTGCGGCAAACAACGAATCAAATGATGAGCAGTACATGACGTCAAACTGGGCCCGGGAGCTCGGCCCGATCAGAACCTCCGTCGGTGGGGTTCCAAAACTCGGGCTGCCGCCGGCCCGAAAAGGCAAATGCGAACCACACGAACATGGCTTAGAAGCAGGGTGGGGCCGGGGAGGGCCATGCAGTGCGAAAACGGCTTCTGTGAGCGCTTATCAGAGGTGCCAGCTGGTAACATCAACAGAACTGTTGCTATCTGAAAAAGGCTTATTGACTAATCTCACTGCCTTGACCTCAAATGCATATGTGATTTGTCCTAAATGTGCTAGGTAGAGTTTTTTGATTTATCATATAGTGTCCGAACAAACAAGATGTGAAAGATCTTTTTTGTAATACCAACATCTACCCTCATGGTATCTATCCCTTTCTTTCATATCTAAGATTGTGGCGGCGCCGACACGGCTGCGGCTTCGTGCACTCGGCCCATCTTTTAAGACGAGTGTGCGTAATCTCAATCATGTTGTATTGTGCCCTGGTGCAATGTCAATGTCAATAAAGATATATTCTATTCTATATTCTATTTGTCCGCAGTAGGAAATGTTTCAGTGTTGTGTCCAGGTAAAAAATAAAATAAAATCGGCCTGAGATGTGTTAAGTTTTACTAAAGATGAGGATGCAAACCAATCTTTTATTAAGAAACAGATCAACAAAAGACAAGAAGAGAGCACAGGGAGTAACTGCAGCTCGAGTGAGAGAGCGGGAGAAATTGTGACAAGATGATGAACTGCCTTCAAGGCTCAGTTAAACTGGTTTATGTCAATGTCAATTTTATTTTTGTATAGCACATAAAAACAACCAAAGCCAACCAAAGTGCTGTACAGTTAAAACAAATAAAAATAACAGAGTAAAATGCATCTAGTGCCACTAAAACATAATAAAGTTAACACAACAACAATAAAATCTGCTCAAAATTTGTTCTCAGACTCTGCGAGGATCAAATGCCAAGTAAAACAGATGAGTCTTGAGCAAAGATTTAAAAGTTTCAACAGTCTGGGCGGTCTTTAAATTATCAGGTGAACTGTTCCACAGCTTTGGAGAAGCAACCACAAAAGCCCGATCACCTCTGGATTTCATTTTGGATCTGGGGACATCTAAGAGAAACTGGTTGGTAGACCGGAGTGCTCTTACTGGAGTGTAGATGTTAATAAGATCACATAAATACTGTATGACGGGACCAGACCTTTTAAGATTTTAAAAACAAGCAATAAAATCTTAAAATCAATCCGATAGTGGACATGGAGCCAGTGAAGAGAAGCCAGGACAGGGGTTATGTGTTCATATTTTTTAGTTGCTGTTAAAAGACGAGCTGCTGCATTCTGGACAGATTGTAAACGATGCAAAGAGGATTTGTCTAAACCAACATACAGTGAATTACAATAGTCCAAATGAGAGGTAACAAAAGCATGAATCACCTTTTCAAGGTCTCTGAAAGAGAGACAAGACTTCACCTGGGCAATGAGTCTTAGCTGGAAGAAACCGGATTTAACAACAGCATTTATCTGTTTGTCTATTAAAAGCACTATCAAAAATAACTCCCAGATTCCTGACATTGGAGTGGCTGTATGAAGCCAAGGGGCCAAGAACATTAAGGGTATTACATTTGCCAAAGCTGATGACTTCTGTTTTATTTTCATTTAGATTTTTTTTATTCCAGACCTGACACGCTGAATATTGTGCGACGGTGCATGTGCCAAGGGTTCATCCAAAGCAAGATGTTTGTAAAATTGATTAGTGACCTTTAGTTTATATTTTCAGAGCAAGTTATGAGTTGTTTTGCTAATATATTAAAACTTAAATCAATCTGCTGGCTTCTCGGATAAATAGTGTTAACTTACTTTTATATAAGTGAATGTTTCTGTTCAGATTACTTCTGTTGTGACTTGGAGTTATACGAATAAACTGAATTAAATTATAAACATAGACTTTCAGGCTTAGGTGTGCAATACGAGATTATGATCAACTGTATGAAATGCAGCACTGAGGTCTAACAGGACCAGTGTCGACACCTGTCTATTGTCAGAGGCCATGGGAATATCATTAGTAACTTTCACCGGTGACGTTTCTGTGCTATGATGAGCTCTAAATAATTAAAAATAATGTTAATATTTATAATAAGATTATACTAGGATAACCCCAGTTTCTCATCTAGAACTTATCAACTTTTTAAAAAAAAGGTATCTGTGACGAAAGACTTGTTTTCTTTGTTAAGTAGTAAATTTTCAGCATGCTATATGTTCTAATATTTTTGGAGGGGATTGTGATTATGTCTCTGTTTTAGAGTAGTGGAAGACTCATAGAAGAGGAGAGGAGGGAAATAGACAAATAGAAGCGTTAGAAAAAAAATACAAAAAACTGATGGAAAAAAGAGTGAATGAGAGCAGAGGAAAATAGAAAGACTGATAGAAAAATAATAAAGCAAAGAGAAGGAAGAGTGCAAATGTGTTGCAAAGAAAATATGAGGAAAGAAAAGAAGACAGACAAGACTGAATGACAAGATGGATCTTTCAAAGAGGAGAAAGTGTTATTTTACTGAGAAATTACCAGCAGAGTTTCCATTTCTACATCCTGGTCAGCTCTTCAGATTGTTGCTCTTCAGTAAATGTTCAATTTTATCAGTCACATGCTTATGATGTTAATTATTTACAATTCAAATTCAAGTGATAAACTGATGTAGTGGTTGGATTGGTAACGTATTGAGTGATGACAGAGTGTCTGTATACTGGTGAGATGTTAGGGCTGGTCTGAATTGAGAGGACAGAAGTTCTTCCTGAGTCTCTCTGAGCTGGGCGTCAGGTTCATGTACTTCTCTAACCGCAGCAGTGTGAAGGGGCAGTTTTTTTAGTGTCGATGAAATAAGTGGAAGAACAAATTAAAAGAAAATAGGTACAGTATATAATTATATTACTAAATTGTGTCTTATTTCAAGTATTTCTCTTTACTATTATCTGTGCTCATTCAGTTTTGTGCGTGACCTTTTCTGCTCTTCTTCTATTCCAGACCTTCATGGCCACCATCTCTTCAGACAGAGGAGGCATTGCAGAACCAGAGATGAGCTCATGTCAGTGGACTACCTGACCTTCAATCACCTCACACATACACACAATATGAATACACATCAGCAAAATAACGACACACTGTGTACTGGTACTTATACACACCTACGCAAGTACATACATGTTCTCATTCACTCATATGCACGCTCACGTACTAGTATACAGTATACCCATGACCCTCCCCCCAGTTTTAGTACTCTATTACTACTACTACTATTACTTTATTAATTTTATTACTCTTATAACACTGTGCTGTTACATTTGATTTTTATTGTTTAAACATGAATAAATATGTAAAAATAAATTAAACTAACTGTCCCCATTTTGATAAAATTTCATTCTACTGTATTTGGTCTCAGAGCTGGAAATGTCCCCAGATTTTAAAAAAATCTAGTCTTCTTAACATACATTCAACCCAACCTGCAGGGAAAGTCCAGCGTTCAGTGACCCCAATTCAACTTTAAATGATGTTTTATTTCAGTTCAGTTTATTGCTATACATGTACCGTATTTTCCGCCTGATAGGTCGCACCTTTCTATAAGTCGCTTTGTCCAATTGTTGTCAATATATTGGAAAAATCCATAAACACGTCGCACCTTTATTTAAGTCGCTTCTATTATGCCTCACCGCTACGCGACGCGTCAGCGCCTCAGTTGCCCTGCTGAAAATGGCAGCCACAGAAGCATGCATGGAAGGACTTTTCATGCTGTAAGGGTACGACTGCCTGCAGCCTGTACTCCAAGATGGCCACTAATTGACAGCACCCGGCAGTCATCACTCTGACGAGCTTCACCCTCTACTTAAGGCTGCAGTCCAGTGCTACTCTTCGCTGGAGAAACAGCTTGGAAGAACGATCGGACGGCCGCGGAGATGACAGACAGTAGTGACGGGTCAGAAAGCGAACCGAGCAGTATGGACGTAGGTGGCGGGAGATTTGACGTGTGGGATGTTGTTCTGAAAAAGAAGCGGAAGAAGGATTTAAGTAGCGACTCGGATGACAGCGTTAGCGTCAGTGAAGAGCTAGCACAGAGAACTAAAGGGGAACATAAATTAATACTTAAATTAGCTCAAGATGGGGCTACACTTGGCAGCTGGAATCCTATACAGTTAACGAAAGCATTACATAATGAAATAGGAGCTGTGAAAAGCGCTAGGGCCGGCCGTGACGTAGTGGTAACGGCAGTCGTCCCCCGATCAGAAGGTTGGAGGTTTGAATCCCGGTTCCCCACACCATGTGTCGTTGTGTCCCTGGGCAAGACACTTAACCCCGAGTTGCTCCCGGTAGGACTGGATGGCGCCTTGCATGGCAGTCTGCCGCTACCGGTGTATGAATGTGTGTATGAATGAATGGGTGAATGGTTGGTATTGTAAAGCGCTTTGGGGCCCCTCATAGGGGGCTGGGAAGCGCTATATAAATAAACTCCATTTACCATTAGAGTCTACGGAATGGGGCTTTGCTGGTTTTTTGTAAAGATTCTGGTTAAAAGGACAAAGCACTTAGGTTGGACAAACTGAATGGTAGACGTGTACACTGCTCTCTTACTTATGATAGCCTTGTCAGGGGTGTTATCACGGGAATCCCAGTAAAGATGTCCATTGATGACTTTAAGGCCAACATTTCTAACACTAATGTAAAGGAAGTCAAACGCTTGAAAACTAACAGAGATGGAATCCGATGTGACAGCCTGTCGATGCTAACTACTTTTGAAGGAACTACCCTCCCAGACAAGGTATTTGTCTACATGTGCTATGCTGTCAGGTTGTATATTCCCCCCACCACTGAGATGTTTTAAATGTCAGAAGTTTGGCCATGTCGCAGCAGCTTGTAGAGGAAAGCAAAGGTGTGGAAGGTGCGGTGGAGAACATGACTATGGGAAATGTGAGGAAGGGGCTAAACTGTCCTGTTGTAATTGTGGTGGTGAACACAGCTGTGCAGATGTGAAGTGAGTAAGAGGGCAGCAGAGATTCAGAGGGTTAAAGTTACACAGAGAATCAGTTAAGCAGAGGCCATTAAGAAAGTTCCAGATGCTTTGAAAGATAAATACATGTACCTGATTAAACCTACAACCAACGAAACCAAGAACTGTGAAGGATGTCCTATGGTGAAGGAAGAAACCATGCTGGTTAACAAAAGTGATTTTGTTTTGTTTATGGCTGAAGTCATTAACTGTTCTGCTCAAACGACTAGCCGTAATGAAAGGACAAAGATAATAGTTAGATCTGCAGAGAAGATCTTGAAAATATTTGGATTGCACTGGGAAACAGTCAAATGAACTCTTGATGACTTATCGCAACCCTCTCAGACTTTGACCGAATGCACACAATGATCCTGAGATTGATTCGATGGAATGCCAGAAGTTTAGTATTGAATGGACATGAATTCAAGAAGTTTATTGCTGTCATGACAGAGACACCTAGTGTCGTATGTCTACAACTTCCTGTTTATTATCCGAGTCCATGCTCCAGTCCAGTTGGTGGCGGTAATGCGCTTCCAATAAGTTTGCCAACCGCCATAAAACACCATGAAGAAGAAGAACTCTTCGCTGGAGCATATCACCTCTTATGGTATTGTGTGCCTCTGGTCTGAACATTATCTCTAGCAAAGGATTTGTTCACCTTGTGTTCTTGTTTCCAGTTTTCCTGGTTCCTTGGTCTTGGTTCTCCTCATGACCTGATTGGATTCCTCTGGTCCTGCTCTGGTTCATCTCGTGACTCGCTTTGGATTCTCCCCATGCTCTGGTTTGACTCTCCTTGTGTCCCGCTCTAGACTCCTTGTGTCGTGTTCCACCAGTTGCTTGCCTTCCTCGTTCCCCCTGGACTCCTCTCTGCAACCTCTTACTGGATTGGACTTCACTACTCTCCAAAGATCTTTAAGAAGTAAGAAACAACACTATCAATCTTCACACTCAGTGCTCCCTTGGATATCATCCCTGATCATCATTTCCCCTTCTTCCAGGAGTTGCAGAGAGACAAGTGTGTTGCACACTGTTTTGTATTTCCCTGTGTCTGTCTCGTTCTGGGTCTCATACCAATCTGGGTTCCTTGCGATCATAACAGTGCTCATCTGCTCACACAGACTCATGTTCATGCTGCTGTTCAACATAATATTTTTATGCCATTAGGGCTTAGTGTATCTTTAGTTGATGTTTCTCTTAGTTTTTTTGTTGTTGTACATTTTACTGTTTTGTTTGCAACTGGGACCCTGTGCACATAATTTTGTTCCACCACATGTACCACATGTTGTGCAAATGACTAAGAATCTCTGACTCTCGACTCTGATGCTCTTCAAAGAAAAGTCACTATTTCTGATGTTTTCATATACATTCTTTGTACAATATTTTCAAAGTCTACACGAGGAGTACCAAACCACAAACTGACAGAGGAAAATTAATGAGCTGAATATCAGCGGCAGTGTTCCAGTTAGTTCCAGTCATTTTAATAAAATCTGATCTGAATTATAGGCACAAATGTCCTTTTTCTGGAATGTATTGTATTTGCAAATGCAGCAATAGAAGTTCTAAAAAATAAAGCTGACAAAACATGAAATATTCTGACTCCATTGTACAGCCCTGATTCCAAAACAGTTGACATGTATAAAATGAGAAAATAAAATGAAATGATTTGTCATTTTGATTTTGATGGCAGCAACAGACCTGTAGAAAGTAGGTCCAGGTTGGCATGTCCTCTTTTAATAACAGTCTGAACATCCAGGACCTGAAGAGACCAGGTGTAGGAGGTTTTGGAGGACCTGAGAAGACCAGGTGTTGGAGGACCTGGAGAGACCAGGTGTTGAAGGTTTTCAGAGGACCTGAGGAGACCAGGTGTTGGAGGACCTGGAGAGACCAGGTGTTGGAGGTTTTCAGAGGACCTGAAGAGACCAGGTGTTGGAGGTTTTCAGAGGACCTGAAGAGACCAGGTGTTGGAGGTTTTCAGAGGACCTGAAGAGACCAGGGGCCTCATGTATCAAAAACCTGCGTGGATTTCCTACTGAAAAGTGACGTACGGTGAAATCCAGAAAAGTGTCTACGCACAAAAAGATCCAGATTTATCAAACTGTGCGTACACCTGAATCCACGCACATTCCTTTTGTACATCACAATTGACGTGGAACTGAGCGCACGTGAGACACCTCCCCTGACACGCCTACATTTACATATGTTAAACAGATGCAAATTACTTCCTGCATGTGTGAAGGACATGTTTGTTTGATCCCTGCGCGATCAGAAATGATTTCTAGATTCGGGAAAATAATGAATTTAATATAATATGAGTGAGGACAAACATCCTAAGTAAGAATAGTAATAAAATGTGTTCATCATGCAAAGAACGAGTGATTGTGTGTCGGTATTTGTGTGCGCGCGCACCCTGCTGTGGTGCGCGAACCGGCTCATTCATTCATTCTGTGTGGAAATATTAACTTTGCGCACGAGTTTATTACCATTATTACTGTAAACACAGAGGAACTTACTTGGATGTTTGCTAGAACATAGATCTTTGTTTATGTAGATGATGTGAAGAAACGAGTCTGTGCGTCTTGGTGGAGACATTTCATGACATCACGTGATGTTGGCGTCTCCAGACGCTGCGCCCTCCGCAGCCCTGTGCGCAGTCTGTCTGTGAAGCTTTTACTCTCCTACAAGTTATATAAGGTGTACTTTCACGTGTCATTTTGGAGAAATCTACAATAAACGCAGATAATGAAACACCTCCAGCTGCCGTGTCGACACCGGTGAGGGTGCGCGCGCGCTCCAAGCGCGACCACTCAGCCTTTGGAATCATATGGATGAGACATTCCATTGGACATGATCCGGCTTTGTGTGGACTGGACTGCACAGTCCCGATCGACCTGCAGCTCCCTCTGTGGAACAGTTTGACCGCTGCTTCTGTATGCACGCGTGATGCACGGCTCCCCAGAGCGCAGCAGCAGTGCCAAACTGAAAAATGATTATTTCTGAAAACGGCTGATAAGCCATATCCTAGATCAGAAAATTATATCTGTTTCTAAATAAATGCTCTGCGTGTTACACTATTTATTATATTCTCCAGTAAGGCTGAATGAATCCGTTCCTGTTAAATTTATTTTTGGCACAACTTTGCGCGTCCTTTATTTCACTGCGTCATGTGGATGTAATACTTGTTAATCGTGTGTTTGGAGGGAATATTAATCATTTTCACATCATGAACAGTTAATAATAATAATAATAATAATAATAATAATAATAATAATGAATTCAATTTATAACGCACTTTTCATTAATGGAAATCTCAAAGTGCTACAAGGTGCAACATATTTGAATGTCAATAAGACAAATAATAAAACAATTAAAATCAACAACAGTATCAGCTAAGATCAAAAGTAGAATCATGAGGAGTAAAGTATGCTCGGTTGAAAAGAAAGGTCTTCAAGCCGCTCTTAAAGTCAACCACAGACTGTGGGGCTTCAGTTTCTCTGAAACACCTGTAAGTGTCGCCAAAGGAACAAGAACCACAGAAACGTGCGTACGCCTGCTCGGGAGCTTGCGTGGATATGTACCTGGATGCGCATATATTCACGTTCAGTTCAGTTTTGATACATACGGGGTTTTGCGTGGAAAGTGACGTGCGCAATGTTTTTGTGCGCACGCACGGTTGATACATGAGGCCCCAGGTGTTGGAGGTTTTGGAGGACCTGAGGAGACCAGGTGTTGGAGGACCTGAAGAGACCAGGTGTTGGAGGTTTTCAGAGGACCTGAAGAGACCAGGTGTTGGAGGTTTTGGAGGACCTGAAGAGACCAGGTGTTGGAGGACCTGAAGAGACCAGGTGTTGGAGGACCTGAAGAGACCAGTGTTGGAGGTTGGAGGACCTGAAGAGACCAGGTGTTGGAGGACCTGAAGAGACCAGGTGTTGGAGGTTTTCAGAGGACCTGAAGAGACCAGGTGTTGGAGGTTTTGGAGGACCTGAGGAGACCAGGTGTTGGAGGACCTGAAGAGACCAGGTGTTGGAGGACCTGAGGAGATCTGGATCGGTCTGACCACTGAATCATTCTGGTTCAGCTTTGGTCCGGTTTAAAGACTCTTATTTTGAAAAGTATGATCTCTATTTTGAAACTTGTTTTCTTCCCTCTTGTTGTAAGACTTAAAAAAAGAAGAAACAGAGAAAAAGTAAAATAAAAATTAGAATAAAAGTTGCCAAAAGTCTGGCAGCCATGTTGTAAAAATACAAGAAAGAATAAAAAAAAACTCTGATTCAGAACGAGCCGCTCGTCACGTTTGACAGATTTGGCCTCTTTTTGTTCCAGTCTTTCATTCAACCTTTATTTAGTCAGGTAAATCTTTTGAACCTCATGGGCTCATTTACGAAAGCGACCTGCTAAAACTAAAGAACAATGAACAGCAGTGATAGAATTTCCTTAAACAATAAACAAACAAACAATAAACAATAGAAAACAAAAGAGAGAAAAAAACAAAAGAAAGTTTTTTTTTTTTTTAACAAAGTATCAAAAAACTAGCAAAACATTATAAGGTAGACGTATAAAATCAAAGACAGGAACAAATCTGCATTGGTTTTTGCCAGGATTCCAACAGATTCTGAAAACCATTTAGAGAAGTCAAGGTCGAGAGCTTCAGATCTTTTTGTAAGATATTCCATGAAGCAGGAGCGGAGTAGGAGAAGGCCCTTTTTCCAAGTTCAGTCCTCACTGACGGAACACTGCAGGTAATCATGTCCTGAGAGCGCACACTGTAGCTGCACTCACGTAAAGACATGTAGGAGGAGATGTATGAGGGCAGCAGACCAAGAAGTGATTTAAAGATGAAAATGTACCAGTGGAAGAGTCTGCGTGAGGTTAATGATGTCCAGTTAACCAGTGAATACAGGGTGCAGTGGTGGGTACGATAATCACAACCAGTTATGAATCTTAGTGCACCATGATAGACAACATCCAACATCCGCAGGGTGCTTGTAGGAGCATTCATGTAGAGAATGTCACCGTAATCAATGGAGGGAAGGAAAGTCACAGACACAAGGCGTTTCCTGACATTCAGTGATAGACATGATCTGTTTCTGAAAAAGAAACCCAGTTTAACTTTCAGTTTCTTCACTAGGTTTTCCACGTGGAGTTTAAAAGAGAGATGTGAATCGATCAGGATACCCAGATATTTATAGGAATCAACAAACTCAATAGGGACACCATTTGAAGATAAAATCAGAGGAGGATCTGCTGGAACCGCCTTCCTATTTGAAAAAAACATCCCTTTTGTTTTATCAGCATTTAGGACAAGTTTGAGACGGAACAAATCTGACTGGATGATGTCAAAAGCGGATTGCAGTAACTGGAAAGCCTTAGCAACTGTTTTAGCTCGGCAGTAAACAACTGTATCATCAGCATAGAAATGTAAGGATGCATCAGGGATGCAGTGACCTACATTAGCTATGTAGATTGTAAAGAGAGTGGGTCCTAAAACTGAGCCTTGTGGTACACCATTTTTAACTGTTAAATAGCTGGAAGAAGTACCGTTATGTTGAACACATTGCCTCCGATTGGAAAGATAGTTAGAAAACCAACCGATGGTGTGATCAGAGAAACCGATTTCTGAGAGCTTATGACACAGGATGTTATGATGTGTGTGGGCGGCCGTGGCGTAGTGGTAATGGCAGTCGTCCCCTGATCGGAAGGTTGGAGGTTCGAATCCCGGTTCCCCACACCATGTGTCGTTGTGTCCCTGGGCAAGACACTTAACTCCGAGTTGCTCCCGGTAGGACTGGAAAGGCGCCTTGCATGGCAGTCTGCCGCTACCGGTGTATGAATGCGTGTATGAATGGGTGGATGGTTGGTATTGTAAAGCGCTTTGGGGCTCCTCACAGGGGGCTAGAAAGCGCTATATAAATAAGCTCCATTTACCACAGTGTCAAAAGCTTTAGACAGGTCTAAGAAAAGTGCAGCACAATAGTCCTTAGCATCCAATGCTTCAACAACATCATTCAGAACCTTCAGAGAAGCAGTTGTTGTGCTGTGTTTTTTCCTGAAACCAGATTGATGAAGAGGTAAGATGTTAAATGAGTCCAGATAATTTTTGATCTGAGAGTTTATCAGTTTTTCTAGAACCTTGGCTAAGATGCAGAGTTTAGAGATCGGTCGATAATTGTTCAGTGAGGTGGGGTCACCTCCCTTCAGCAAAGGAAGAACAAAGGCTGTTTTCCAAGCATCCGGAATGGTGTTTTGGCTTATGGACAGATTAAAGATGTGGGTCACAGGGACTGTGATGATATGAGCAGCCAGCCTTAAGAAATAAGGTGGAAGTTCATCTGGACCTGCAGATTTTTTTGGATCAAGATCATTTAACAGTTTATTTACCTCACTGACTGAGAACGGAGAAAAAGAGAAGGTGTGATTAACAGATGGTTGACTTGTAGGAGGGATTTGATTTGTAGAAGTTTGATTATTAGATAAAGTGGCTGATTTTCCGTTTGTAACTGTGTCAAATAATGAACTAGAAGCAACAAAATGTTTATTGAAACAGTTCAGGATCTCGTGCTTATTTGACACAGGAACAGAGTCAACAAGAAATTGTGATGGGAGGTCAGATGATTGGGGGGTGCCTGAGAGAGATTTAATGGTTTTCCAGAATTTTTTAGGATCGTTTAGATTTTTGGAGGTCTGAGATAAGAAGTAGTTACGTTTTGCGGCTTTGATGGCAGTTGTGCATTTATTCCTTAGCTGCCGAAATTTCAACCAATCAGTGTCTGAGTGTGATTTTCTTGCTGCGGCCCAAAGATGATCTCTCCAGTGCAGGAGATCAGCTAGTTCAGGAGTAAACCAGGGGCTGTCACGGCCCTTTATCCTGAACTGCCGGAAAGGTGCGTGTTTGTTTACAAAGTAAATGAAACTATTATGAAAATAGTTCCAAGCGGTGTTCACGTCATTGATTTGTAGGATACGTTGCCAATCAAAGTGGGATAGATCCCAAAGGAATGACTGTTCACTGAAACGTTTCAAATCCCTTTTTTGAATTATTCTGGGCTTAGCAGGTGGAAGTTTAGTAGATCTAAGAGCTGCTATTACGGAATGATCACTCAAAACGTTAGCAAATACACCTATACCAGGAAATTTGTGAGGAGCATTTGTGAAAAACAGATCTAAGGTAGAAGATTTTTCGGGACATTTTATGTTTGGTCTGGTGGGAGAATCGATAAGTTGTGTTAGATTGAGAGATAGGCAACATTCCTTGAATTTATCACAGAGGGGGGTCGACTCATTCCAATCAATGTTGAAATCTCCAGCCATAACAATCTCATTGTGTTTTAAATTTCCTATGAATTCAGTCAGGGAAGACAGAGCTTCAGGTGTTGCGGAGGGGGGACGATAACATCCAACAACAGTTAAGGGCTGACCTCCTTTCAAAGTGATGTTCACAGCTAAAGCCTCAAACTGGTTTGCGATTGTTTTTTTAGATGCAATCCTGGCAGCCAAAGAATCTCTGATGTAAATAGCGACTCCACCTCCCCTTGTATTACGATCACAACGATAGATCTTAAATTCATTGATTGCCAGGTCATTTTTCAAAACAGATTTTTTGAGCCAAGTTTCAGAGATAACGATCACATCTGCCCCAGAAGAAGTGATTAGGATTTTCAATTCATCAAGTTTTTTTAGAAGGCTACGAGCGTTTACATGCAGAAAACGGAGACCTGAAATATTTTTAAACTCATTAGGTGTACAGTAGTTAGTGATTGGCCCTGGGTTTGGCTGAATCCCTGAGATCAATAACAACATTAATATCAGACATTTACTTGACTTCTTTGTCAGTGATGTGTAATTACAGGAGTTAACAGTGTGACATTTTGCCCCCATAATTGAACCATGTGAAACATTGATGAAGACACGATCATTCAGAGCCCAAAAACAATGAAAGTCGCAGTGATGGGCAGATCCAGATGTGTTGATAAGATTCAGTGATTCCAGGTAGTCTGAGAACTGAAAATAAGGACAGTAATATGAATGATGCAGAAAAGTTTCAGAGCATGAGGCATCACAAATTAAATGGGCAAACAAATCCGTTGTAATTATCCGTTGTCTTCTAATGACCTGCCGACAATTGACCTGATTAGTTGTAAAATGCTCCTCCTGCTGTTTTTAGCCCCGTTTGAAACGTTTCTTCTATTGTATTTAAATTTTTTTTGCTTATGGGGTTTTCTGGAGTTGATAAAAAAAAAAAAAGTTTTCTAACAGTGACCTCATCAGTTTCTGTCACAGACCAGTTCTGGAAAATGTTTGTGTTCGCCATGTCATGCTGACGTCAGAGGCCTGTTCCAGCCAAGGACATTTCAGCCACACCTGAGGAGCAGCATTTTTTTCTGTCAGCTGCAGCTCGTGATGTTCTGGTGAGATTCAGACATGCCTTCCTGTAAATCATCGGCACGTCAGAGATTACTTTGAGGAAGGTCCGTCACTCCTTACGATATCTGATGATGAACTTTGACCCCTGGAAGCTTTTTTCCTGATTAAAGTTGTTCATTTATTTTCATCAGAGCCCGACTTTTGTTCTGGAAGAACTCTGGTCTTAATTGAAGCTTAATGTTTACCGACTAACCCGTGACACCAGGAAGCTCAGCGACTGACAGAGCTTGATTTATTTTGGGTGAAACCTGATCTGATGTTATCTCTGCGTGCACAGAACTGTGCAGAAGTCCTAATCCAGTCCTCATCTTGGTATGTTCCATCAAGGCTGTAAGATGTTTCATGCGGGTGGATCTCCGGCCGTTCTGAAGGCCTTTCAGAGCTCATGTTTTTATACTTTTGATGATTTGACATCTTTCAAAGCAGTCGAATGAGCCGAATTCCTTGTAATTATTCTTAAACATAAGAAAAATAATTAGCAAGTTTTCCTCTATAAAAACAAATACATTCAGAAATGTGCAGAATAAAAAGACTATAGGACAGAATAAAACATGTATTTAAAAGATTATAATTCATACCCTGATGCATGCTCAATAATCCAGGTAGAAAAATCGAAAGACGATACGTTTCTACAATTTTTTTTGTTTTGTTTTGTTTTTTTGAATGTCAGATTTAGCTTTTTTAGATTATAATTCATGTTTTCACTTTAATTGACTCAATTTAATTACTTTATTACTTTTAATTTTGGCCTGACAGCTTACCAAACCTGATACATGTTTTGTTAGACAATCATCCCTGCATTTCAGGTTGTAGCAGCACATTATTAAAATAAAATGTTGGGCTGGAACAAGGTCATAATTAAAACTATTTTTAAACTGAACAAGTTGATTGTTCTTATGTAGACTTCTTGGAAGCAGAACAATTAAAAGTATGAGTCTGTGAGGAGGATCAACAAGTACACGACAAAACCGAGACTCAAACTGAGTACAGTAAACTTCAAAAATACCAGAGACCAGCTGTTGGAGGACCAGAGGAGAGCAGCTGTTGCATGAGGATCAAAAAGTAATCAACAAATGAAAGACTATTAAGAGTAAACATCCATAATAAAATGGAATAAAATTATTAAAATTAGTTGCTGGGAGAACAGAACAAGTGGCCTAAGATGAGTTAAATAAACGATTGAAACCTGCTTTTCGCATTAAAGTTTTTATCGGTCGTTGTTATGGCACCCTCTGGTGGTCATACTGTGTATTACATCTCTGCTCGTATTTTACCCGTGTTTTGTCAAATGGCCTCTAAAATCGCTTCTGGACTTTTCAAATTAACTCAGAGGGTTAAGTTTGATCGGAAGGTTTTAATCTCGTCAACTTGCACCGGAAAATTTACGGTTGAACACGACCGACACAACCGGCGCTTCATCGTCGCTCCACGCAGCGGCGCAGGTAAGCTCACGTCCCCGGGGCTGACGCTCTGGTTCCGGTGTAGCTCAGTCAGGAAAGCTCCGGGCTCAGTCGCGGCCTACTACAATTCATTTATCTTGTTTTAGTGAAAACAGTCAAATTAGTATTTTAGCTGTTAAGTGAGATTCAGGTATTACATATCCGACAGGAATAGTCCGAAAAACCGGAATTAATTACAGCCAAACTTCATGCAAAAAATTTGTATTTTTCCAGTGATATTGAAATTTATCAACTTTTTATAAACCAACATGCACGAAATGCAAAATATAAGAAGTGTTTAACACTAGCAACACTTCGGCTTATATATTGTAAGCAAATGTGACACATTGTTTGCCATTTAAGGCATATATGCAAAGTTATACAGTAACAGACAGTTGGACCTAAACACATTTTTTTTCATGTAACAATTAAGTTTTCATGTAGATCTGAGTCTTATGTTAGAAATAAGTATTTTTTATGGTGAATAAATATCCACAGACCTGAACCTTTGACCCTTCCCCCACACAGGGTCAGACAACTGTGCAGTTCTGTCCTACAAGTTCACTGGGGACAAGGAGGTGGACCTGATGTCCACATTTGTACCGGAGACATTTAGAGGTCAAGGTATCGCCACCTTGCTCACGCAGGTAAGAGTTTCAGGTGTGTTCTGTCTAGTATTATATGTGAAATTCTTTTTATTAATTTTTTTATTTTTTTAATGTGAAATTCTTAAATGTGCTTTTTTTTTCAGGCTGCTGTGGACTTCCTGTTAGAGGAGAATCTGAAGGCCCGGGTCTCCTGTTGGTACATAAAGCAGTACATTGAAGAACAGCCTCAGCAGGTGTATAAAGACCTCCTCATCACCTGATGGTCCATGGATCGTCTGCTGTACAGACTTAAATCATGTTTTTACAAACCAGATTCAGAAAGAAGTTGGGACACTAAACAAATTGTGAATAAAAACTGAATGCAATGATGTGGAGATGGCAAATGTCAATATTTTATTCGTAATAGAACATCAATGACAGATCAAAGTTTAATCTGAGTAAATGTAACGTTTTAAAGCAAAAATATGTTTATTCAAAATTTCACAGTGTCAACAAATCCCAAAAAAGTTGGGACAAGTAGCAATAAGTGGCTGGAAAAAGGAAATTGAGCATAACGAACAGATGGAAGACCAATTAACACTAATTAGGTCAATTGACAACATGATTGGGTATAAAAAGAGCTTCTCAGAGTGTCCGTGTCTTTCAGAAGCCAAGATGGTAAGAGGATCACCAATTCCACCATTGTTGCACAGAAAGATAGTGCAGCAATACCAGAATGGTGTTACCCAGCGTAAAATAGCAAAGACTTTTAAGTTATCATCATCAACCGTGCATAACATAGGGGGGCGGCCGTGGTGTAGTGGTAATGGCAGTCGTCCCCCGATCGGAAGGTTGGAGGTTCGAATCCCGGTTCCCCACACCATGTGTCGTTGTGTCCCTGGGCAAGACACTTAACCCCGAGTTGCTCCCGGTAGGACTGGAAAGGCGCCTTGCATGGCAGTCTGCCGCTACCGGTGTATGAATGCGTGTATGAATGGGTGGATGGTTGGTATTGTAAAGCGCTTTGGGGCTCCTCACAGGGGGCTAGAAAGCGCTATATAAATAAGCTCCATTTACCATTTACCATAACATCATCAAAAGATTCAGAGAATCTGGAACAATCGCTGTGCGTAAGGGTCAAGGCCGTAAAACTCTACTGGATGCTCGTGATCTCCGGGCCCTTAAACGTCACTGCACCTCAAACAGGAATGCCACTGTCAAGGAAATAACAGAATGGGCTCAGGAATACTTCCAGAAAGCATTGTCAGTGAACACAATCCACTGTGCCATCCGCCGTTGCCAGCTGAAACTCTACAGTGCAAAGAGGAAGCCATTTCTAAGCAAGCTCCACAAGCTCAGATGTTTGCACTGGGCCAGGGGTCATTTAAAATGGAGTGTGGCAAAATGGAAGACTGTTCTGTGGTCAGATGAGTCACGATTTGAAGTTCTTTATGGAACACTGGGACGCCATGTCATCCGGACCAGAGAGGACAAGGATAGCCCAAGTTGTTATCAAGTTCAGAAGCCTGCATCACTGATGGTATGGGGTTGCATGAGCGCTTGTGGCATGGGCAGCTTGCATGTCTGGAAAGGCACCATTAATGCAGAGAACTATGTTCAGGTTCTAGAACAACATATGCTCCCATCTAGACGTCATCTCTTTCAGGGAAGACCCTGCATTTTTCAACAAGATAATGCCAGACCACATTCTGCAGCAATCACAACATCATGGCTACGTAGGAGAAGGATCCGGGTACTGAAATGTCCAGCCTGCAGTCCAGATCTTTCACCTATAGAGAACATTTGGCGCATCATAAAGAGGAAGGTGCGACAAAGAAGGCCCAAGACGATTGAACAGTTAGAGGCCTGTATTAGACATGAATGGGAGAGCATTCCTATTTCTAAACTTGAGAAACTGGTCTCCTCTGTCCCCAGACGTCTGTTGAGTGTTGTAAGAAGAAGGGGGGATGCCACACAGTGGTAAAAATGGACTTGTCCCAACTTTTTTGGGATTTGTTGATGCCATGAAATTTTGAATCAACATATTTTCCCTTAAAATGATACATTCTCTCAGTTTAAACTTTTGATCTGTGATTTGTGTTCTATTCTGAATAAAATATTAGATGTTGGCACCTCCACATCATTGCATTCCGTTTTTATTCACAATTTATTTAGGGACCCAACTAGTTTGGAATCTGGTTTGTGATTGAATATTTAATGAATCACTGAAAAAATCTCACACAACGTTCGCTGGAGCTGGCTCCAGCATCCCATTGATGGACGGATTAATATACAGTACAGGTAGTCCCCGACTTACGAACGAGTTCCGTTCCTACGCATCGTTCGTAACACGAAATCGCTGTAAGTCGGAGCACATACAAAAAAAAATAATAATATTTTTTATTTAAATAAATAAATAAATGTACAGTACTGTACAGTTACCAAGCACTTAGCCTATCCTAACACAGTTTTTAAAGATGAAGGAGTGAGTTGAATTGTCTCCTTTCACATAAAGGGAGCTAGCTCCCTTTATGTGAATGGAGCCTAGGGAGGAGGGAGACAATCCCTCTGTCTCTTTTAGTTACGTTAAATGAGAGTTTGGTTGTTTGGTGACACATCCATGATTCTAGAGCAGAGCAGATGTCTTCAATCAACACGAGAATTTACGTCTTTAGTGACAAAAATGTGCGTTTTCTTCACTTACCTTATTATTTTTGCAGAGAGACGCTGCAGGCCAGACCTGGGAATTACTGGAAATACTAGAAAAGCTACACCCCTTAAAATAAAGCATAAAAAGTGGGAGCATTGGCACAGAGGTTGGAGAAGGCGAGCCTGTGATCAAAATGTCACCGGTTCACCTCTCTGGACCGACAACAAAATGCGGGTGAGAAAGGTGAAGCACCCACACCTGTCCCCACCCTCATTTGTCCTACTCTGGGCCCTTGAGCAAGGCCCTTAACCTCCACCATCTGCTCCCCTGGGCACCCTAGATGGCAGCTCTCTGCTCCATACAGAGGGCTGTGGTAGCTCGGTTGTCTGTGGTTGTGTCAGGAAGGACATCGACTTTTAAACTATCACCAAGTCTTCATGACAATTAGTTCACTCTGAAGAAGGGAGTAGCCGAAAGAAGAAGAAAATGATAGAAAAATAAATTGCTTTAAGTTGAGGTTAAAGCTGCTGTATGTAACTTTTCTAAAAATATATTTTTTAACATATTTCTTCACTCTGTCACTATCTCCTGACAGACTGATGTTAGACAGGTAAGCTCTGAAAAAAACTATAATCCCCTTGCTTCTCCAGGTGTTACTAAAAGTATTTCTAAAAACCCACAGTGACCCGCCGTTAACCAGCCAATAAAAACAGAGTTTGGTTCATGAACGAGCTTCTCACGCCCATCCCCCACCTGTCCCAACCCCGCCTGGCCAGTCACGAGACAGGCCATGCTGTGGAGGAGGAGCTAAGGAGGGTGAGTTGTAGGTCAGCCGAGAGCAAGGGGGAGGGACCAGAAAGGTGTCTCTGTTCAAATTTTTCTAAGTTCCAGCGTGTTCCAAAAACTACATGCAGCTTTAAGCTGTGCCTCCTACAAAGGAGTACCATCATTTGTAGAAAAGCTGCACCACATTAAATGAAATGCTGTAAAGCTTTCACCTCATAAAAAAACCCCTGTAAAAACGAGGAAATCTATTCCACCTGAAATATTTTACAGTAATTTGTGTAAAAGCTCCGCCTCATTAAATTAATTACCATAAATACTTACAAACCTGTGCTGCCTAAAGTGAATTACCGTAAATACGGGAAAGCATTTGCAAGTACTGTACAAATATATACACACGGACACATTTATTTAGAAAATATTATAATTTAGCAAAAGTTTTCAGTGATCTGGGTTCAGAAAAGTCTATGTTTGGGTCCAGATCTGTTCAGTTTTCTCAGGGACCCTCTTCTCCGTGTTCGTCACTTCTGATCGACCACTCCATCAGTCAGCTGCAGATTCAGGCTCCTTGGGTTAAAGAAGGCAGATTCTGCTGCCCTAATTAAAAACGTGTGGTCATTTCTGCAGGAGGACACTCTACTCGACCCGACCTCCCAGATCCAGACGAGGAACAAAACGATTCTCTCCTGGTTTGGTTAAATCTCGGAGTCTGCTTCAACAATAAGCCTCCCCTTGTTGCTCAGGAACGCCGTCCACTTCCTGGAACTCGCACGACGTTCCTGTGGAGGGCTTGTGGCCGTTCACCAGCGGTTCTGATGGCACATCTGCGTCAGCTGGCTCTGTAGTTAAATACACGTCCCACATCTGCTCGGGGAGCCCCAGCTCCATCATCTTCTGTTTGACCAGCAGGTTCTTCTCGATGTTGTGCCGCTTGTATTTGAACTCTATGATGGTCTTCGTGTACCTGTTCAGCGTTGTCACCGCAGAGCCCATGCAGGTGCCGAAGGAGCACCACGCCAAGCTGAAGAAAGAAAGAAGAAATTTAATATTTTCACATTTGATTTAAACATTAGGATTAAAAACAAAGGAACTACAAAGTCTCTTCCTACAAATCTTTGATATGACTTGACCGCTCAAACATCAGACATTTACCGTATTTTCTGGTGTATAGGTCGCACCGGTGTATAGGTCGCACCTACGTTTAGCTCTGCTGCAAATGTCTGCCACAGGAGCGCACAGCAAGGCTTTTAAGAAGATTAACACTTAAAAACAATTATTTGTTTGATAAAAATTATAGCAAATATGTGTCTGAGCTGAACTTTTCCTTAATAAATGAACGTAATTGTGAAATGAGCTGGATTTAAAAATTTGTTTCGCCGAAAGTGATAACAAGCCATATATAGGTCGCACTGGTGTATAGGTCGCAGGCCTTGAAAAAAAAAAAAACATAAAAAGGTGCGACCTATACACCGGAAAATACGGGCATGTCTATCTCAGGTAAAAAGGTTCACACAACTTGTTGGGTTGGTCAGTGTTTTACAGAGCATTGCTTACACATAAGACCAGCTGTAGTCCCAGGTCTTGGGCCTCCAGTCTTCTGGTCCCATAGAAACCGCCAGATGGAATATGGTGGTGAACATCATATGGGCCACCATCCCACAAAGGCCTGAGAAACAGAGCAAAGCAGTTCCTCCTTTTGAGTTATTCCCACTTACACAGTGAAGCTGGTGTAACACTAACAACAATGAGACTCAGGTTCCTTTACATTTCAGTTTTCTGGATACTATATTGATTTTGTTAATCACAAGAAGGTTTCTGGTGGAGTTTTGTTCAGATACATGAACCTCTGTCCAAAGCTGTTGTACGAAATCATCGACCTGTTGGAAAGAAAGAAACGCTGTCCAAGTTTTGGATGAGGTCTTACATGCTGTTTACTCCCTTCAACATGTCTCCATGTCACATAGAGGGCAGGGTCTCAGACGACGAGGCAAACACCAACACCTTTAACCAACCCACCACCACTGTTTGACCATCGAATGTCCATCCTGAATACTTTGTGATGGGACTGATTTAGAGCAGACATTTCCCAATGAAGTGGGAGCCGAGATGGTGTAGACTGAGGCAGGGCAGCCAACCCGGGACCCGAAAGCCCCAGGTTCGATCCCCATCAGTCGTTGCACATCTCGTGGTGTCTCTGAGCAGGACACTCTATCCCCAATTGCTCCCCGGGCACCTTCAATACCTGCCCACTGCTCCACCTGGGAGTGGATGGGTTAAATGCAGAGAGCCATTTTCATCATTGTATGTTCCCATACAACGATGACAATACCAATACCAATAAAAAAGGATTTTTAGAAATGTTGGCCAAAAGAAAAGTATGAACACTGTATGAACATGAAAAGTATGAGCATGCACAGCACTAGTTGTTGCTCCTTTTGTCTGGATTACTGCAGCAATGTGGCATAGCACTGAGTCGATCAGTCTGTGGCACTGCTCAGGTGTTATAAGAGCCCAGGTTGCTCTGATGGAAATGGATGTCCAAATTGTTGGGTCTGGTGTATCTCGTCTTCCTCTTCACAATACCCCATAGATTTTCTATGGGGTTAAGGTCAGGTGTGTTAACTGGCAATTAAAAACAGGGATACCATGGTCCTTAAACCAAGTACTGTAGGTGTGCAGGTGCCAAGTCCTGTTGGGAAAATGAAATCTGCATCTCCATAAAGTTGGTCAGCAGCAGGAAGCATGAAGTGATCAAAAACTTCCAGGTAGATGGCTGCATTGACCTTGGACCTCAGAAAGCACAGTGGACCAACACCAGCAGATGGCACCCCAAACCATCACTGACTGTGGAAACTTGACACTGGACCTCAAGCGACGTGGATTCTGTGCCTCTCGTCTCTTCCTCCAGACTCTGGGACCTTGATTTCCAAAGGAAATGCAACATTTACTTTCATCAAAGAATAAAACTTTGGACAAATCAGCAGCAATCCCAGGCGAGACGCTTCTGCCACTGTCTCTCGTTCAAGAGTGGCTTGACACAAGGAATGTGACATTTAAACCCTTTGTCTTGCATACGTCTGTGCATGGTGGTTCTTGAAGCACTGACTCCAGCTGCAGTCCACTCTTTGTGAATCTGCCCCACATTTTTGGAATGGGTTTTGTTTCACAATTCTCTCCAGGGAGCAGTTATCCCTATCACTTGTACACTTTTTTCTACCCCATCTTTTCCTTCCCTTTGCCTCTCTATTAATGTGCTTGGATGCACAGCTCTGTGAACAGCCAGTCTCTAAAGCCATTTCATGTCTTGCCCTCCTTATGCAAGGTGTCAATGTTCATCTTTTGGACAACTGTCAAGTCAGCAGTCTTCCCCATGATTGTGTAGTCTACAGAACTTGATTGTGTAGTCTACAGAACTTGACTGAGAGATCATTTAAAGGCCTTTGCAGGTGTTTTGAGTTAAAGCTGCAGTTCTGTAGTGCAGTCTGTAAGTTGTCTAAAAATATATTTTTAACGTATTTCTTCACTCTGTCACTATCTCCTGACAGACTGATGTTAGACAAAGTAATCTCTGAAAAAAAACTATAGTCCCCTTGCTTCTCCAGGTGGTAAATAAGAATTTCTAAAAAGCCACAGTGACCCGCCGTTAACCAGCCAATAAAAACAGAGCTTCTCACTTCTCACGCTCCTAACCCACGCCCCCCCCCCCGCCCAGCCCCCGCGGCCGCGCAGGTTCTCGTTCAAAGTATTGCAAAGCGATGCAAAACTGTTTTGTATGCGACACAAATGTATTAAATTCCCCTTCTTCATCCCTGATCTGGACTTTTCTTTTGTTTTTTTTGCCAAAAGTCAAGTGATCGCTTCATCCTCCACTGATCCATGACAGAAACATTGAGGAAATGAATGAATTTGTCACGAGCGAATTAAACTCATGTCCAACGTGGCTGCAAGAGGCTCAGCAGATTTCATGGTGTTCTGGTGTGCTGGACCAGCGCTCCCTGTTTTTATTTTATTTTTTAGAACGTTTTATTAACATATAATCACAGAACTTCGCAGCGGCTGACAGGACATGCAGTGGAGGCGGAGCATTCGGAAGCAGAGCTGCAAGAGCGAGGGGGAGCAGAGCCATATATGGCTCTGAGGGGGAGGGACCAGAAACGTGTCTCTGTTCAAAATTTTCCTAAGTTCCAGCGTGTTCCAGAAATGACATATTGCAGCTTTAATTAGCCGATTAGACTGTGACACCAGGTGTCTTCAATATTGAACCTTTTCCCAATATTCTAATTTTCTGAAATACTGAATTTGGGGTTTTCATCAGTTGTCAGTTATAATCATCAACATGAAAATAAATAAACATTTGAAATATAGCAGTCTATGTGTAATGAATTAATATAATACAGTATACACGTTTCACTTTTTGAATGGAATTATTGAAAGAAATGCACTTTTTCACAATATTCTAATTTTATGCACCTGTATACAGTATCTACATATATACTGTACGTCTAAAGACCCCTGATTGTATAAACTATGTGAAGCCTGAATATTATTGAAAACCCAAGGATTAAATCTGTTTTAAAGACCGATTAATCTACAAACGGGTAAACTAAGCCATGATGTGATACAGAAGCATCAGCAAGGTGAGGAAAATAAGCCTGGCTGATTCTGGTCATCCTCAGCCAACATTTAGCCCACAGCTGTTTTTTCCTCAGGATTAACACAAAACAACAAGGGGGTGGGGGGATGGGAGTCAGGCACCGGAAGGGAGGTCCTCTGGGCAGGTCTTGGCATGGCCCAAAACCACTGCCCCGATTCCAATCGGATTACTCCACAAACCAACAAATCCTCTGCTGCAGCGGGTGGAGAGAGTTGCTCTGATGCTCCACTCTCAGCTTCATGTCGGCCTCTGTGACCTCCTGCCCACCTCCTTCTCTTACTTATTGATTGCTCCTCTTGTGGGCAGTTTCTTGAGACGGTGCGACCAATGGCAGCTTGTTCACATCAACCGATACTTAGAATGAGCAATTCATTCAAGGATCGTCCTTCAACCAGAAAATCACAGGTTTGACACCAAACTTTCCTCCTGAGCCTTTTGTTGTGCTCACTTTGGTTAAAAACATTGGTGAAATGGTGCGTTTGGACGTTTGGCTGTTACCTGAGAGGGCGGTGCACATGGCGGCGAAGGCACTGAGTTTCAGCTTGTTCATGATGCTAAAGCAAGGACACTGCTCCAAGATCATCAGAGACCCGCCGATGAAAAGCAGACTGAGGTACAGGCTCTCAGCAACCACACACAGCCACAGCACACCTGGAAACACAGGAAACACCCGGGGGCGGGGGAAGAGAATCAGCTCTGCGGTCTTCATTCACCCTGTGATTGATCCACAGTCCCACCCACTGACATACAGAACCTTAACTTATTTTTTAAACATATTTCTTCACGCTGCCACTATCTAATGATAGATTGATGTTTGACAGGTAATCTCTGAAAAAAACTATAGTCCTCTGGCGTCTCCGGTGGTAATAAAAGCATTTATAAAAACCAAAGTGCCCCGTGGTTAACCAGCCAATAAAAACAGAGTTTATAACCAGCCAATAAAAACAGAGCTTCTAACTTCTCACGCTCCTAACCCACACCCCCGGGGGACGCCCCCGCCTGTCATCCCGCAGCGGCCGCGCAGGTTCTCGTTGAAATAATTGCAAAGCGATGCAGGACTGTTTTATATGTGACACAAATGTATTAAATTCCCCTTCTTCATCCCTTATCTGGACTTTTCTTTTGTTTTTTTGCCAAAAGTCAAGTGATCGCTCCCTCCTCCTTCTCTCCTCTCCCTCCGCTGAGTGCAATGAATGAGGAAATGACTGAGATTGTCACGAGCGAATTAAACTCAGGTTTTACATGGCTGCTCGAGTCCCTGCAGATTTTCTGGTGTTCTGGTGTGCTGGACCAGCGCTCCATGGTTTTTTTGTAGGTTTTTTTTTTAGAACGTTTTATTAACATATAAACACAGAATATGCAACGGCTCCGACAGGAGCTGACAGCGGAGGCGGCGCTGATCTCGAGTTCAGCAGACCACGGGGGATCAGCCATATATGGCTCTGAGGGGGAGGGAGCAGAAGGCTTTCCCTGTTCAAAATTTTTCCAAGTGTTTTTGTTAGGGATGCACCGATCCACATTTCTCACTTCCGATCCGATACTTTATACTGTATCTGAGTATCGACCGATACCGATACTTTCCGATCCGATAATGTTCAGGTATGTGACTCTGTATAATGATACTTTTGTACCCAAACTATTCATTTTAACATTGTGTGAGATAAACCCAATGAAGACACTCTTAAGTCTCACAATAAGGAACCCACTGACTTTACCAGCACACAGGACAAGAGGCAAGTATACCACATACATGTCCTCCTTACTCATAGTGCAGCTGAAAAAAAACAACTAAAAAAGCGCTAAGCACGATGGGAAAGACAACACAGCCACTCCCCTTAACCACTAAGAGAGTGGATTTTGTTGTCTTTCCCATAATGCTTGGCGTTTTTTTAGTTTTTCAGCTAAAGCTGGAAAACTAAAAACAACAGTAGCTCATGGCTCACTGCTAAAGCTGGAAAACTAAAAAAATGCTAAGCATTATGGGAAAGACGACAAAATCCACTCTCTTAGTGGTTAAGGGGAGTGGCTGTGCTGTCTTTCCCATCATGCTTAGCGCTTTTTTAGTTTTTTCAGCTTTAGCTGGACAAACCATTGGTTATAACTATTGGTTTTAATGAGAAAGACAACAAAACCCACTCTCTTAGTGGTTAAGGGGAAAGGCTGTGTTGTCTTTCCCATCATGCTTAGCGCTTTTTTTGTTTTTTCAGCTGCAGCATGAGTAAGGAGGACATGTGTGTGGTATACTTGCCTCCTGTCCTGTGTGCTGTTAAAGTCAGTGGGTTCCCTATCGGTCTTTTGCACGTGACGTCACGGCTCGTGTCTTTTTGCACTTCCGGTCGTCATGTTGGGTGGATACCGGTTCATTTAAACAGAGGAAGTCCATGTTAAACACAGTGCGATACAGAACAATAACATCAGCAAAATGCAAACTAAATATAAAAATGAGCAGAAGCCTTATAGAGAGAAACTCAACCTTGAAGCCAGAGAACGTTACATGGTGAAGTTAGCTTCAATTAACAACATTGATCCTTACGAGGTAGCAGCTAAGGCATGGACTTCCTCTGTTTAAATGAACCGGTCTCCACCCAATATGGCGACCGGGAGTGCAAAATGTCACGTGTCTGCAAAAGACCAATTGCAAAGTTTAAGAGGGTCTTCATTAGGTTTAACTCACACCATGTTATGAAGGGCAGTCACAGAATGTGATTGAGCACAAGTGCTCTTTGAAGCTGGATCGGAAAAATATTGGCAGGTTGGATCCGATAACCGATACTTAAATAATGCTGATATCGGATACCGATACTGGATCGGATCGGCCCCATCCCTAGTTTTGGTCATACAGAAACTGCAGGCAGCAGCTTTAAAATGTATTCACACGCCTTTGAACTTCCCTCTTTTGTTACAACCACAATCCCTCGCAGCGTATTTACCTCAGGTTATGTTTCAGAGCGACACGAGGTAGCGCATGATCGTGAACTGAAAATGATGCAGGGGTCAGGACTTCACAGATCCGCCTGTCTGTCTGCAGGTCTCGGTCTCTACCAGCTCAGATTGGATGGAGAGCGTGTGTGAACAGCAATCTTCAAGTTCTGCCAATCTCTCATTTGGATTTAGGTCTGGATTGAGATCTGACCCGTTCCTTTGTAGATCTGGTTGGATGTTTTGGGTCATTGTCCTGCTGGAAGGCGAACCTCTAAAGTCCTTTTCAGCCTCAACAGGTCTTCTTCCCGGACTGACCTGTATTTATCTCTGTCCTTCTTCACATCAGCCCTGACAAGCGTCTCTGTATCATCTGAAGCAAATGATGCCGCCGCCGCCACCGTATTTCGCTGTAGGTGTGGTGTTTTCAGGTTGATTTTCAGTGTTGGTTTGGTTTGACTCGCCTGTTCGGCCTTGAAGCAGGCTAAAATCAAATTTCTCCTGGGATATGTGTAAACTAAGAAGGCTCTACTTTATCCCCCGCGCAATTTGTAATACCACTATCCTCTCCTCATGGTCTTTCCCCTTTTCCCATCTAAACAATAAGGGGCTTAGGAGAAGCAGAAACGTGCACTCCGCCCATCATTTGGACACTGTACTAGGTGCAATGATGATAAAGCTTATTCTGATTCTGATCTGTGCAGAGAGCACCTTCTTCCACGTTCTCACAGCTTCCATTCAGAATTGAAAAAGACTTCTGGACAGAAGTCGAAACGTTTTCTGCAACAAATAAAGTCCAGTTGATCCTGTATTGAACACCTTTTTTGATTTCTTCCACGTTTGTTCTCCGTCCTTCTTCACATCAGACACCTTCTTGCCTGGTGAGAAACTTCAAACCCATCCTTTTCTGTTTTTTCCCACACTCTTCCTGCCATTCTTCCATGAAGGACAGATTTGTGGATTAATAATTGTCTCGTGGACAGATTGTCCCACCTCAACTGTGGATCCCTGCAGCTCTTCCAGAGTCATTGTGAGCTTCTTGGTTAATGCACTCCTGTATTGGCCTGGTGGTTTAGGTGGACGGACATGTCTTGGTATGTTTACTTGTTCTATTTTTATATGGACTGAACAGAGCTCCATGAGATGTTCAAAGCCTGGGGATGCATTTTTACAGCCTAATTCAACTCTAAACTTCTCAACAACTTTGACCCCTGCCTTGTCTGGTGTGTTCCTTGATCTTCATGATGCTGTCTGATCACTAATTTTCAGTCACAAACACCAGTGGACTCAACAAAACAGTAAAAATGAATTTTCTGTGAAAATGCTGCGTGATCACTGAATGAATTCGTGGAAATTTGTTAAAGAAGCTGAAACTACTTGATGTTAAAGGAAACAAGCAGAAAATATGTGAAAATGAGCTAAATAGAAGCTAAAAGTGGCACAAGAGTAGCTAAAAGGAGCCAAACATTATCGGAAAGCACTTAAAGTAACAAAACCCCAGTCTAAAGATAAAAGGAGGTGAATGCTTAACAAAACGTGGCAAAAAATTAGATGAAAGTAGCCGAAAACTAGCTTAAATTTAAAACAGCATGCTATAATTTGAATTTATGACATTTTACAAATAGTCAAAGATTTGTTGAAAATTACTAAAGAAGTCAAAAGTGATTTTAAAATAACTGAAGAGTTAAACTAAAGTATTTGTAAAGAAGAGACCGAAAAGAAGAAGGGACCTAAAGGATGGACACAGAAAAAGACTGTAAGGATGCTAAAAGAGACAAAAAGGAGGCAAAGAGACAAAATGGACACAATGGGGACAAAACAGAACAAAAGAAGACACAGCTGGAGTCAGGCCGCTGACGACAAAGAGTTTAAATCTTTGAAGGGTTTCAAGATCTCATGTTTTAAAATGCAAAGTTAAAATAGGTGAATATTTAAATTCACCTATTTTTTATTTATTTTTTATTTATTTATTTTTTTATTTTTTTCTGTTACAAATAAAGTCCAGTTGATCTTGTATTGAATGCCTTTTTGATGAATATTTAAAATATCAAAATCTATAGCACCCATCGCCCGAACGAGCCGAAGGTTTTCATCCACAAACAGCCGAAATAGAGAGATATTTAAGAATGAGGTAGAGTCCAAAAATCACACAGAGCCAGAATAAAGAGAAACAGGAATAAAACCCGTATATACTGAGTATTTACAGCGTTCAGGGACATCTGCCTTCTGGGTTTTACTTCTGATCAGAGCAAACGGGCTGAATATAGACGATTTCGCCCGTTTTATATAAAAATCTGACGATCTGGAATTATTTTCCTTCTCCACGCTGTGTTTCCATGGAAGTGGAGTGAAAACAGGAAGTTTGTGATGAGACGAGGAAAAGGTCAAAGGGCGTGAACACTCTTGCAAGGCGCTGCAGCTGGTTCAGAATTTCAACCAACCTCTCTGATGCTTAGGAGCGATCTCTGCGAAGCTGCGACAGTTGAAACCTGCGGGAAATACAAAATTTATTTAGAAAAATTTTCCAGGAAGAACAACAAGCATCAACGCTGTTTGTTTAAGTAGAGATTTTGAAAATTATTATTATTTAAAGACCGTGTAAAGTGAAATTAAATGTGTTTTTAGTTTGTCACATGGCATAAATATGTGTTATTAATCACCCATTTAAATCTGACTGATTAAAAACATTGTTTACCTTATAAAATTAAGTCTCAAAAATCATGAAAAAACATGATTTTGCCTTGCCCTGGAACGCTGGGGGCGTGTCAATGCGTGGGCGTGGTTTCAGCGCAGCTGCGCTCTGTACTGCCCCTGCCCTGAGCTGACTCTCTAGCCGTTTTCGCATTGACCAGCCCTTAAAGGCCCGGGTGGCCCCGCCCCGCCCTCTTTCCCGGGTTCAGCGTGTCCGCATTTTCCTTTTTTTCCCCGGCTCCGCCCTCGTTTTGGAACCATCTCCAACGTGGTTCCATCGGACCGCGGCCCGACGGGCCCAGTTTCACGTCATTTACTGCTCACATTTGATTCGTTGTTTGCAGCAGGGGGCTGGACTGCTTCGTGTAGGGGCGAGACCAGAGGGCGTGACTAGCTGCGTGTTGAGTCATCAACTGCGATTTCGCCAGCGCACCTAAAAACACTCTATTTTCATCTAAAAACTACTTTCGAGTGCATAAAAATGATCGGAAACGTGTGTTTATATGCTTAACTTGCTAACTGTAGTGAAAAAACACATGAAAACTCAGTATTTATTTCGTTTTTTCCACAAATTCGCAACCCGGAAGTCCGCTCGTAAATTTCGCCAGGGCACCTAAAAACACACTATTTTCATCTAAAAACTACTTTCGAGTGCATAAAAATGATCGGAAACGTGTGTTTATATGCTTAACTTGCTAACTGTAGTGAAAAAACACATGAAAACTCAGTATTTATTTCGTTTTTTCCACAAATTCGCAACCCGGAAGTCCGCTCGTAAATTTCGCCAGGGCACCTAAAAACACACTATTTTCATCTAAAAACTACTTTCGAGTGCATAAAAATGATCGGAAACGTGTGTTTATATGCTTAACTTGCTAACTGTAGTGAAAAAACACATGAAAACTCAGTATTTATTTCGTTTTTTCCACAAATTCGCAACCCGGAAGTCCGCTCGTAAATTTCGCCAGGGCACCTAAAAACACACTATTTTCATCTAAAAACTACTTTCGAGTGCATAAAAATGATCGGAAACGTGTGTTTATATGCTTAACTTGCTAACTGTAGTGAAAAAACACATGAAAACTCAGTATTTATTTCGTTTTTTCCAAAAATTCGCATTCTGAGCTTTTCGGTAAGAACTGCCCACCCACGTCAAGTGAATACCCCACCCACTTCAAGGCTTGCTCTCCGGACAGTGCGCAATCAACGAGGGCGGGCCAGAGCTGGCTCTGGGCCAACCAGAGACGAGCGGGACCGGGGAGGGCCGGCAAATGCGAAAACGGCTTCTGTGGAGAGGCAGGCAGCAGAGATCCAGTAAACCTGCTCTGTTTTTATCCGAGTTCTGTCTGTAACAGCAGCTACTTTTTCCAAGAGTTACGCTGTTTTTGTAAATAGTTTTCTTGTGTGTTTTTAATCTGGAATGAATAAAAAAAAAAAAAAAAGTTGTACCATGCGGGAATTGAACCCATAAGGTTTGGGATGGAAGGCAAACGCTTTATCCATTGACCTATCCAGGCATTACAGATACTTGGTATAAAACCACGCGGTATAAAAACACGTTATGATTTGTACGGGTGCCCTGACCATTGCGACATCCAGGGAAGATGCACGAACGAGGCATAATTGATTAGCTAGCTAACAATGAACAAAATATCTATGCTATTGCTATCTGATGCTATCTGCGATTCGCGAGTGAACGGCTCCACCGAGGCGAATTTATACGGCTGGAGCTGCAGGGGGTGGGGCTATACTAATGAGGACCGCGTGACGAAACGCGGTCACATTTAAAACACGCCTAAAAAATCCTGAAACAGAAATATGTTTATACACAGTTTGCTCTATAACTCCAAAATTAATTGAGCTACAATTTTGAGACTTTTTACTCATTTACAAGATTACAATTATGACATTTATAATGTTTATTGAAGAAAATGTTGAAATTCACTTTACACGGTCTTTAAGTTAAATTGGAAGAAAAAAAATACATCAATTTTTTTTTAAATACTATTTACATATTTTTCAAGATGTGTCACATCAAGAAACATTTTGTTTGATAAAAGTTGTTTGGAAAATGTTTTTTTTTTAATTCTAATTTCATGGAAATCTGTTGCAAAACAGACGAAGCAAAAACAGCTACAAGCTACCACAACTGCAGCTAAAAGTAAAAATTAGCAAAATTTCAGATAAATGCTTAAATGAGCAAAATATTACTTAAAAATAGCTCAACAGTAGCCAAAAGTTAAAAATGCACTGCGGTAGGTTAAAACTAAAAATGGCTAAATAATAAAATAAATAGAAATGTAGCTAAAAGCTCAAAGAAGCAAAATAGTAGCTAAAAGTAGATGAAGCAATTGCAAAGATAAATTTGAAGCGCTCTCTGAATAAATAATTTACTAAGTATAAAAGTTAAACCAAAAGTCACAGCTGTAACACCCTGAACAAGCCAAATGTTTTCATATGAACGCTAAAAACAGCTGAAAGTTTTTCTGAAGTTGAGTCCAAAAAATAAAAGAAACCAAAAACAGGAAAACATTCATCAGTCACTTTTCTTCATTACATAATAATTTAAAAGTAAAAAAAAAAAACTGAATATGAATAATCACAATATATAAATAATATCCTGAATATTCTGTTTGGAGAATATTAATAAAATAAAGAACATAAACATGTTGTAATTAGCATTCCTCGTATGAACAAATTTGACGCATGGCTTTCTGTGCAAACTCTGGTTCATGCTTCGAGTTTAGGAACATTTTTATGTCTGAAAATAATCAGATGCAACAAAACTAACATTTTACAGCAATTAACTTGTTATGTAAAGCTAGAGAAATTACATTTTCTGTGAAAATACAGTGTGAATGCATATTCATTCATTCATTCAACCTTCATTTATACAAGTTAATCCCATTATTGCATAAAATTCAATGCAAAACAGCTGAAATTAGCTAAAAACACGCTGAAATGTAGCTGAAATGAAGTTGAAGATTCAAATTCAACAATGGCAGGACTCACAGCTGCATCGAATCACTCAACTGTCCACCTGGATATAAGGTGCCCCTTTCCTCAGCTCTTCCTGTTTGCCCGTTGCCAGTCTAGTCGCCTCCCTCCACCTCCCCGTCTCCTCCCGGGGTTTCTGGTTCCTCGGTTCTCCCCTGTTCTTCGTCCCGCCTCCGCCGCCTGGGGTTGTCCTGCTCGCCTCCGTCTTGGTCCTGCTGCTGTGTGCGTTCCTGCTTCCTGTTCCCTGCGACCCAGCCGGTCATGGCAGATGGCCGCTTGTCCTGAGCCTGGTTCTGCTGGAGGTTTCTTCCTCTCGAGGGAGTTTTTCCTTCCCACTGTCGCTTCGTGCTTGCTCAGGATGGAGGTTCTGCGCTGGTGTTCGTCTCAGGGTTGACCGGTGCCGTCGGCCGCTGGCTGGCCGGCATTCACGTACCGGTGGGATGGATTGGACGTCTGCGGTCCCGTCTCCACCACCGGGTTCGGGTCCCGGGGGGGGTAGATATCCATAATCTATCTCCCTATGCCGGACATTCAAGCTCTCAGCAGTCCGGCATGCATGCCCTCCGCCGGGGCCCGAGCGCCAAAGAAACCTTAATCAATAAAACATTTTAATTGTATTCTCTCTCTCGTTTTGTGAGTCTCTTCAGGTTGAAATGAAAGAACAAGTGTACATTAGCAGAAGCAGAAAGAACACATATATTCTGAGTTAGGTATAAATATGCAGAAATTAGCACAAAAATGAGGAAATCCGCCAAATAAAGATAAAATCAGCATTAAACATCTAAAAAGTAGCAAAAAAGGCAAAAAGAAGCTTAAAATATGAGAAGTGGAAAGACCAGAAATGAGATTTAAAAAAAAGTGGAAATAGCTGAAAAAGCTAAAATTAGCATAAAACAGCTAAACAGTATAGCTGAAATAGCAGAGCAAGCTGAAACTTGATGAAAAAATCTGAAAGGAGCATAATGAGCTGAAATTAGCGGAAAGAGGTTCATTAGGCTGAAACTAGCTGAAATTACCACGAAAACAAATTTATCTAAAAACAGCTGAACTTTGCCTAAAAGCTAACTGAAAAGGTAGAACAAGCCTAAATTAGCAGAAGAAAGCAGAAATAACACGTTTGTCCTATTAGGCTGAAAGACACAGAAATTAGCATAAACAAGGAAATTATTTATTTCTTTTTATTATTTAAAAAAAAGCAGAAAGCTTAAATTACCTGAAGGAAATGGAAGAGCACTTTTTTTTGCTGAATTAGGCTGAAAAACTTTGAAATGAGTGCTAAAAATGTGGAATTAGCTGAAAAAGTTTAAATTAGCATAAAGACGGCTAAATAGCAGCTGAAATAGTAAAAAAAGCTTAAACAAAGAATTAAGCTGAAAAAACATAATAAACTGAAATTAGCTGAAAGAGGTTAGAAGAAGCACAAAATGTTGTGCATGTGCATGTTGAGCATGCATCAGGACATGTTGTAGTTAGCAGAAAGAATCAGAAAGGAGCACAAAACAGCTGAAATTAACTGAAAGCAGCTGAATTTTTTTAATTAGCTGAAAGAAGCTGAAGCAGAACAAAATGTGAAAGGAGCAGTGAAAGGTTGTAAACACATCTAAAGATCTGAAGGAGGTAAAATGAGCTCAATTCATTTTCTGTGAGAAAAAATGTCAGAAAAAACAAAATATTTCAAAAAGCTATAGCTGCACCAAAACCAAAAGTCATAGCAGGATTGTCCTGAAAGAGCCGGACGTTTTGATTCACAATTTGTTGAAACAGATGAAAAAGTTGCAGGACGAGAAAGATGCTGAAAAATGTACAGAAGAAAAATGGCTCACCGTGGAGTGAACGCTTCATAAACATTTAGATTAAATGTTTAATTTTTTTATATATTTAGATAAAAACCACCTGAAATATTCCTTTGATTGCAGCCGAGCTGCAGATTATTTAATCTAATCGTTTCCTGCAACATGATTCACATCAAACCAGTTATTTGCCTTCATGTTGGAAGAGATTAAAGAAGTTAGGATTACATGATTGTTCCTACCTGGCCTCGTGTTTCCAGCTCTAATCTCTTATTCTAGTTTTTTTTTTTTTTTTTTTTTTGCTCGTGCACATTTTTCCTGCATTTGTTGTCTCTTTGCTCATGTGCACGGTGGCGTTTAGTTTGCTTTACGGGTATTAACATTTATTGAACATTCCTCAGCATGTGAGGCTTCTGGAAACTTTCCTGACGTTTGTCACCTGAAATGAACGATTCAAAGATTTTGTTTGAGCCTAAGTTCTCGTGGACGAATCAGATTTTATGAGCCGGACGCAGGAACCGTCTGAGTCAGCGGGTTTGGATGTTGTCAGTCCATTTAATGGGCATTATCAGCTGTTATCATCCCCATATGTATCGGCGAAACAGTCCAATCCACCTCCTAGCATGTTTGAAAAAACGTTATCTGCGTTATAATCGCTGTGAGTAGGCAGCGTGTTTCCGCAAACCCGGAAGTGTTGTGTTTTTTATTTTTTTTCAGCTTATGTAACCGTTTTCCTAAACCTAACCTTAAACCTGACCCAGAGGACCAACCCTAAACCTAACCCCCTTACCCTTGTGCCTAAACCTAACCAAGACCCTAAACCTAACCAAGACACTTTACTCTAAACCTAACCACGTAGCTAAAGACAGAGCCTGCTGTCATCGCTTGTAACGGTGACAACGTACCGTATTTTCCGGCCTATAAGTCAAACCTTTTTGCCTACATTTCCAAGCATTTCCAAGCCCTGCGACTTATAGGCCAGTGCGACTTATAGGGCGGAAAATACGGTACCTTTAAACCTCCTAGGAGGTACAGGAGGGGCAATCTGACCGCTACGTATGGGGATGATAATAAATGATAAGGGCCATTTAATGGTTGATGACATCCGAAGCGGGTGCCTGAGTCCGCTGCTCCTTCCACCCGACGGCCCGACCTTACCGGTCATGTCGACGGCCTGCTCGCAGGAGAAGAAGATCCCGGTGTGGAACTTCCTCATGATGAACTTCTCCTCCCCGGTCTCGAAGATGTACTGCACCTGCCGGCTGTCGTTCAGGTTGGAGCTGTTGAAGCGGATGCAGAACATCTGCTTCTCCTTCAAGGGCGGCCCCGTGCAGAAGGGCTTGGCCACCTTCCTGGTGCCCTCGCACCAGTAGCTGGTGGTCACCGCGGACACGGCGAAGGCTAACGCCACGAAGTTGAGGGCGAGAGCCAGGGAAGCCCGGCGCCGGCGCTCCAGCATGGTCCAGGCCGGGCCAGAGGAGACAGAACGGAAAGGCGACTAATCCAGGCTTGGAGCGTGCGGCCGCAGGGCTTTTCCTCCCTGCACAAATGTCAAATCTTCATAATCTTGTTGCCTCTGGGGCTCCTTTCGGCTGAGAAATGACAGCGTCCCTCCTCCAGCTCTGTTCTTCTCTGAACCCTCCACAGGAACCAAAGAAGTCCTCCTGCACTCCTGACTTCATCCCACACGTCCGCTCACGCAGGATCGCCCATCACAGACGGTGAATTCTGGTCCAGTTTGTGTCTCGGCCGAGATTTAATCCGAGAGCGACGCTCCGGCTGCAGACGACACCCGGCGTCTGCAAACCCACTGCAGCAAGAGATCAAGAACCCGCTTTACTTTGAGCAGTGACATAATGTGGCTGTCTCATGAAAATCCACCATAATATGCTTCATTGCGTGCGTGCGTGTGTGTGTGCGCGTGCGTGTGTGTGCGTGTGGTAAATCTGCCTCACAGCCTGCTGATGTATCGCAGACGAATCAAAACATCAGAAGCACTTTCAGAGTTTGGAGGAAACATCAACAGTTTGTCGTTTCCACATTTAATCGTTTTCTGCAGCTCAGACACGTTTCTTTGATTTTATGCAAAAACTTAAAGGCCCACTGACATGATGTTTGAACTATGCATATGATTGCTCAATATATATATGTTGTATCATTCAACTATGTTCGTTTGTACAAGCAAAATGATAAGTCAATTTAATTTTGATTTAAAAGTGATTTTAAACTTTGCACCGTGTTTATTCACCGGAAATCCGATTACACACGAATGCAACATCTGTGACGTAGTATCGGGCAGAGGCAGTTGCGTCTGTCTGGAGATTGCCTGCAGATCGCCTATTTTTTTTTTACTTGAAAAATGCCGTTACGTTGTGTCGCATTTGGGTGTTCTAATATCATCAGTGAACAAGTGAGCCTTTTCACTTTCCCAAAAGATGAAATACTTCGTCAAGAATGGAATAAATAAAGCTGCCCCCCCCCTCGGAGCTCCCTCGCTTCCTGAAAAGGTAAAACTCAAATAAATACGGGTGCAGACCTAAATTAGAACCTGCTGTTTCTTGTTCATCTAACTTTCTGCTTCCCAAACTGAAGACAAATAGCTCAAATCTTCACTTAGATTGCTAAATTCGTAGGGTTTTAAATTGTCCGCCATTAATATGTAAAAGAGCCCTCTGCCCGATACTACGGCACAGATGGTGCATTCGCGTGTAATCGGATTTCCCGTGAATAAACACGGCGCGAAGTTTAAAATCACTTTAAAATCAAAATTAAATATATTTATAAGTTTGCAAAAACGAACATAGCTGAATGATACAATATATTTATGTTGGGCAATTTTATGCATAGTTACAAAATCATGTCAGTGGACCTTTAAAGCTTTTATCTTTAAATTCTTCTTCTTCTTCTTTCAGCTGCTCCCTTCTTCAGGGGTCGCCACAGTGAACTAACTCGCGCAAAGACTTGCCGATTGTTTTTTACGTTGGATGTCCTTCCTGACTCAACCACAGACCACCGAGCTACCACAGCCCTCTGTGTGGAGCACAGGGCTGCCAGCTAGTCTGAGGAAGCAGAAGGTGGGGGTTAAGGGCCTTGCTCAAGTGTACAGGGTGGGGCAAATGAGGGTGGAGGCAGGTGTGGACGTTTACCTTTTCCCACCCACATTTTGATGTTGTCGGTCCAGGGAATTGAACTGGTGACCTTCCGATCACCGGGCCACCTTCTCTAATCTCTGTGCCACCACTCCCACTCCAAAACTTTTATTTTTAAATGTCTCACCAAAATAAAGGCTTGATTGAAGGTCTGCTCACACAGTGAATCCTTCAGGCCTGAGGAAGCAGTGACGGTGCAGGTTGTGCTGTCTTATCTTCTAGACGTTTCCAAGTTTATTATAAGTTTATTGTATTTTCAGGTCGTGCCATCTTATCTTCTAGACCAGGGGTCTGCAATCTGCGGCTCTGGAGCCACATGCGGCTCCTTGGTCTCTTTGCAGCAGCTCTTTCAAGCTTTGACCAAAACTGAATTTTATTGGTTGTTATAACAACTAAAGGGGCTCGTTTTAGCAGATTTCTTGTAATTTATTTAGCAAATATATGAATACTAGAAATATTACAAGGTGTAAAACCTACTCACTTTCACTTTACGCTTTATTTCTTCAAAGTAGGATATGTAATTTTTCTACAGTAAAAAAAAAATAAAAATCACATAAGAATGCATAGTTTGCTGGTTTAGTTTTTAGAAACTGGGGGAAAACTATATATATATTTTTTGTTTTTTAATAAGAATCTTGTCTTTTGTTTTGTCTTAGAGTGTAAAATTATCAATAAATGTAAAACAAAAAAAACCATTATATTTTTAGTTTTAGAACATCACCCCTACTGTCCAGAAAAGCACCCTCCAACAAACTTAAAAGTAGTTTGTGGGCCACCAGTTGAGAATCCCAGTTGTAGCAGGTATTGTGGCTCTGGACACGTTTAATTTAGTGAACAAAGGGGCAGAAATAGCTCTTTTGATCGTAAAGGTTGCAGACCCCTGTTCTAGACGTTTCCAAGTGTGGGGTTTCCAGCTTCTTCCTTTCACAGATCCCTGGTTCCTGAGACAGAGTTAATGAGTCACAGCTGACAGCCATCTCCACTAATCACCACCAGGACTAAATAAGAGTGCTGGCTTCTTCATTCAGTGCTGAAGCATTACTTACTTCATGGTACCTGTGCTCCCAGCCTCTTGGTGCTTTGTTCTGATCTTGTTAATACTACCTTTGTGAATTTCTTTTCATGCTCCTTCAAACTGTTCTCCTGCGCCTCACGTCCTGGATTCTCCTGGCTGTCCCGTGGATCTCTTCTGCTGAACTCACCTGGATACAAACACTTTACCTTGTGGGCCTCCTCAGCTATTCAACCTTACCTGCCTCCACGCTCCACCCGTGCCCCACCTGTGAACTCCTTGGTCCTGACCCTTATCATCTCTCGCAGAGCCACCTCACCTCAAGACTCCAATTTACACTCCTCTCATCCTTATCAAGTCTCTGACCATCTCCTTTTCCCTTCCAGGGGCCCCCAGTGAGTGTCACCTGTAAATAGAGACTGACCGTTTATCACTGTAAATAAATTATTGTTTAATCCTCCTGAGTCTGTAATCCTTCAGTCCGTTTCTCTGGGTAACCACCTCCGTTGTGACACCAAGATTATTAGCAGTTTATTGTATTTTTCAAGTCGTTCCATCATTTCTTGAAGTTTCAAAGATTATTACCAGTTTGTGTGTTTACAGCATGAATCAGAATGAAGTTCATTGCCAAGTTTGTACAACTTGTTCAACGTTTTCCAGTTAAACAATCCTTTAGTTCAGATTTATGTCTGCATGCTCCGGTCGTGGCATGAGCAATTCCAACATAAACAGATTATTCAGAACCTTTGTGGACCTGTAATAAAGGACGTAAACACGGGATGAGGCTGTAAGCTGGTTGTGCGGAGACTATTACATAACCACAACTGCAGGAGGCAGATGGGAGGCTTTGAAGAAATGTCTCATGTCATACTCCGCAGGAGAAAAACAAATGTTCAGAGGAACTCGAGGGTTAAGTTCGACCACCTGGAAGTGGACGGTCTGCTGGTTGGACTCCATCATGGCTGTCCATAGACCTTGTGGACAGGATCTGAAGGAGCTGTCACGGAGAAGAGAGGGTCTGGCTTGGGAGTCTTTTTTTCTGCTTTATGCAGATGATGTGGTTCTGTTTGTTTAAGCTGTGATCTTCAGACTGTGCTGAACGATGATGTGGCCTAATTGATCAGTTGAGCTGAAAGGCAAAGATCTAGAGTTCAGTGGCAGCTGGTCAATTTTTTTCATGGGGGGACGCCATCTAGTGGTCATGAAAAAGGTACTACCTCAGAAGAAAAAACCCACACTTCTTTTAAAATTTGATACACAATTATATTTGTCCATGAATAAATCCAATCAGCGACTTAGACTACAAGCATGTTTTAAATAAAAATCTGGATTACCCTACATTTTCTGATTTTGAACACAGACAGGACTGAGGTTTGAGTTCTTGGACCTGAGCATCTTAGGAATTATTTTTTCAGTCTTTCACCATAAGGCTCCAGTACGTCCATATGCGTGTCCGTACGCGCGTGCTGTACGCAGACAGTTCAGCCCCACACCCCAGCGTACGTTCTCATGTACATTCTCGCGTTTTCGCACCAAATTCTTGACGTCATTTGAGCAGCTGCAGCCCAGAGCGTTTACCTACGGGACAAATTGAGGTCGCTGATTGGTCACTTACTGACACGCCTATACTGAATTGATTGACAGGTCGGGGGGAAACAAAGCCGTGGGCTGGCAGCCGCAGCGGTGTTCTGTGTTTATATGTTGATAAAAAGTTCTAAAAAACAAACAAACAAAAAAAACAGGGAGTGCTGGTCCTGCAGCCCACACATCAGACCAGCACACCAGGAAATGTCTAGAACCTCCCGTAGACACGCTGGACCCGAGTTTAATTTGCTCGTGACATTTGTTCATTTCTCATCATTTCAGTCATGGAGTCAACGGAGGAGGAAGCGATCACTTGCCTTTTGGCAAATAAACAAAAGAAAATGCCAGATCAAGGATGAAGAAGGGGGAATTTAATACATTGGTGTCTCATACAAAACAGTCTGGCGCCGGGCAGTTTATTGTGCGACACCGCGTTTGCATACGCGGTCGTAAAATTTGAGCTTTGCGCGTACATGCCCTGCGGGGATATGCTTGTACCTCTGCGTAGTACCGGTACGTGCGTACAGCTGCGTATGGACGTACGCAGAGCTATACGGGAGCCTTTACTTAGATGGCATTAAGCTGGCCTCCAGTTCTAATGTTAAAAATCTTGGTGTTATTTTTCAAATTCAAGATCTTTTTTTATTGAATTTTTCATTTTTTTTCCTCCAAAAAAACCCCCAATATCATTAAACAGCAAAGATGGTAATGAAACATTTGCATGTAACCATTAGTGAAGACATTATTAAACTGAGTCAATCTGAATTGCAACATGTACATTATAATCCACACCAAAGGAAAAAAAATAAAATAAAAAATAATCCCTACCCAATCACTGCCAAAAGGAAAAGGAAAAAATAAATAAAAGGTAAAATAGCCAAGAGACTGCATTAACCTGAATGAGTTGTGTTGTCAAAGAGACTGGAATAGATTCAGGAAAGGTCCCCAAACATTCTCAAATTTACCCTTTCTGTTGAAGTGTGAATCTGATTTTCTCCAGCTTTAAGCAGGACATGATGTCAGCCAACCACTGAGCGTGAGTGGGTGGAGACGGTTCTTTCCACCTTAGCAAAATAGCTTGTCTGGCCAGGAGAGAGGTGAACGATATTACGTGTTGTTGGTTTTTATTTAGGTTTGTCATGCCCTCTACAAGACCAAACAGAGCAATCAGTGGGTCAGGATTCAGACGTGTATCTAGTACATGTGATAAAGTCTGAAAGATTTCCCGCCAATATTTGTTCAGAGATGGGCAAAACCAAAACATATGGGAGAGAGAGGCTTCAGCATGTTTGCATCTCACACAGTATGGGCTGACATCAGGATACATAGAGGACAATTTCAGTTTAGAGATGTGAGCTCTGTGCACCACTTTAAATTGTATTAGACAATGTCTAGCACAGAGAGAACTGGAGCTCACCAGTTTGAGTATGGAGGTCCAAGAGTCCTCTGAAATAGAGGAGCCAAGATCCTCTTCCCAAGCAGCTTTGATTTTATCTGAGGAAGCACGCTTCAAATCCAATAGTTTACTGTAAATGAATGAAATGGACTGTTTTTTATTTGGGTCTAGAGAAAGAATAGTGTCAACAATACTGCTATCAGTTGAAATGGAGAGGCTGGACAAATGAAGAGTAATAAAGTGCCGTATTTGGAGATACCTAAAAAAATTGGACTGGGGAAGACTAAATTTTTCACATAGTTGTTGAAATGAAGCTAAAGTGTTATTGAGAAACAAGTCATTGAAGCGTACTATACCCCTTCTTTGCCATTCTTTAAAAACAGAGTCCTGAGATGAGGGTTTGAAAAGTTGGTTAGACATGATAGGGCTATAGAGAGAGAAACTAGAGAAATTGAAACATTTACGAAATTGTGCCCAGATTTTTAGTGAGTGTTTTATAACTGGATTTATAACAGTTGTAAGTGGTGGAAGCGGGAATGAGGATCCCAAGAAAGCCACGGTGGACCATTTCCCAGAACACTGTGACTCCATCTCTACCCAGTCAGGGCTGTCAGGCCTGTTGTAATAGAATGACCAGAATGCTAGACAGTGCAAGTTTGCTGCCCAATAATAAAAGCGGAAATTTGGAAGGGCAAGATGTCTTATTTAAGCGTGGACGTTTTCCTTGCCACAGATATGATGAAATGATGGAATCTAACTGAACAAAGAATGAACCAGGGATAAAAACAGGAATATTTTGAAAGAGATATAAAAACTTAGGTAAAGTGACCATCTTGACTGAGTTAATACGGCCTATGAGGGATGTGGAAAGCGGTGACCATCGGGATAATGCCTGCTTTGTCTGATTCAACAGAGAGACAAAATTTTCTTGATATAAATCTTTATACCTCCTCGTAACTGTAACACCCAGGTAAGAGAATTTTATCTTCTCAATTTTAAAAGGCCATTTACTAAAGTCAAGAGTCTGCGCCAGGGTATTAACAGGGAAAATTACACTTTTACTCAGGTTTAATTTGTAACCAGAATTTATTCCAAATTCCTCAAGTAATGATAAAACGGAAGGCAGCGTGTCAGTCGGATGAGAAATGAAAAGTAAAAGGTCATCAGCATAAAGGGAGACCTTGTGCTCCATATCGCCTCTCCAGATTCCTGAAATTGTGTCACAGGACCGCAAAGCAGTGGCAAGAGGTTCAATTGCCAGGTCAAAGAGCAAAGGGCTCAGTGGGCATCCCTGGCGAGTTCCTCGATGTAGACTGAATGGTTTCGATATCTGAGAGTTGGTACGAATGGTTGCGGTGGGATGTGAATAAATTAATTGCACCCATGTAATGAAATTGGGGCCAAAACCAAATTTGTCAAGAACATTAAACAAGTAGTCCCATTCAACCCGATCAAATGCTTTCTCCGCATCAAGGGAAATAACACACTCAGGAACAGTATCCGAAGGAGAATAAATAATGTCCAAAAGGCGTCTGATATTAAAAAAGGAGTGCCTGCCTTTAATGAATCCAGTCTGGTCTTTTGATATGATGAAAGGAAGGATCTTTTCCAACCTTTGAGCAAGAACTTTGGCTAAAATTTTGGCATCTGTATTTAAAAGGGAGATTGGTCGATAAGAGGAACAATGAGTTGGGTCTTTTCCTTTCTTTGCAATGAGGGTAATGCAGGCCTCTAAGAAAGATTTCGGAAGGGATCCTTGGTCAAACGACTCTGAGAGAACCGAGTGTAGGAGTGGGGAAAGTAATGGAGAAAATTTCTTAAAAAATTCAGCAGGGAAGCCGTCAGGACCCGGACATTTGCCAGACTGCACCAAAAATCTTGGTGTTATTTTTGATCAGAACATGTCTTTTATCCCCCACATTAAAAACTTTACTAGAACCACCTTCTTCCACCTGCGTAACATCACTAAAATTAGAAACCTCTTATCTAAAAATGATGCAGAAAAACTGGTTCATGCATTTGTCATGTCTAGACTGGACTATTGCAATGGTTTGTTAGCTGGGTGTCCAACTACTTCTTTAAAACGTAAAAAAAAATGGTACTAAACTCTTGGCTTATGGATAATTCTTGCTCTTTTTTTAGTAGTATTCAGAGTTTATTGTTGTTCGCACCACATGTGGTTGAACTAAATTATGTACACAGGGTTCCAGTTACATCCAGCAATAAAATGTAAAAGAAAAACTGTAATAAGATCCAAGATATGAACTAAGAAAATTTATAACTACAAATGATACTGAGCATGGGCTTTGTTGATCAATGTGAAGAAGACAAAGGAGATGACTGTAGACTTCAGAAGGAACAAACACACCCACACCCCACTGAACATAAGAGGATCTGCGGTGGAAGTGGTCTCCAGCTACAAGTACTTGGGCGTACACATGAACGATAGCCTCAGCTGGAGCAACATCACCACCAGCCTGATCAAGAAAGCTCATCAGGGGGTCGAGACTTCCGGTGATGACGTGGAGGTGAGAAGACGCGTTTGAACCAGCGCTCCCAGCTCGGTTTGCTAAATTCCCTTTTCTAAAGCTGATTTAACATTCAAAAATCAGCTACTGTATTTCATGATGAAAGGGGTAAAGACACTAAAAGGTAACGAGAAATCAAAACAGCAACAAGAGACGGATGAGGAAACTTTTAAATCATCAATCGAGGAAGACGCTCCGGAGCCACACCTAATTATGGAGAAACTTCAAGCCAGCATCGGAGCTATTCACAAAGAGGTAATAGCCATCCGCGCTGATGTGAAGGAGGAGCTGAACCGCTTCCATGATGAATTATCTGCTGATATGAAGAGAGACTTAAAAAGTTTCCAGGAGGAGATTAATAAAAAATTTAACGAAATAACGTCGGATGTAAAGGAGAATAAAGAAAAAGCGGAGGAGTCTCTACAACGTGTATCAGAAGTGGAGGAATGGGCCGCAGCGGCGAAAGAGGTGCTATCTCAAACTTTAATTAATCAAGATAAACTGCAAGCCAAATTGACTGATTTAGAAGCACGCGCACGCAGGAACAACATCCGTGTCTACGGGATCCCAGAAGACACAGAGGGGAGCAACCTGCTGGAGTTTATGGTTGATTTAATCAAGGCCGAGCTGTCACTCCAGGACTTTGATTTAGACATTCATAATGCCACCAAGCTTTGGGCCCTAAACCACCGCAGAGCGCAAACCTCCGTTCTGTGGTGATTTCCTTTTTGGCATTCAGAACCAAAGAATTGGTGCTTCGATAGGGTTTCCGCGGGTCTCAAAAAGTCTAAAAAAGGTCTAAAATTTTAAAATCTCGATTTTAGGGCTTAAAAAGTCTTAAATTTGCTGAATTATTGTGTTGAAGTCTTAATTTTTTTAAAGAGGTCTTAATTTCTTGCGCGTCGTAATCCTGCCTCAAGCAAGCAAAAAAAAGCTTCCTACGTGACAAACATGTGACGTATTGCAGCCAATCAGTTTTTGTGAGAGTCCAAGGCGACGACATCAATAACAACAGCAGAAGAAGACGGCGTGCTGTTGCTAACATGGGGAAATGCGAATTTAACAACACTTGGCTTGAGAGGGACGAGTTTAAGGTTTGGTTAAAGCCGTCGCCAAACAGCGACTTTGAGGCCTACTGCTGCTTATGTAAAAGAAACGTTAAACTCAGAACGTTAGCACGTTAGCGCTGTGAAAGGCTTGAGACAGACAACCGCTATTAGCCAGTTCTGCTGCTCCAGCACTAGCACTGGTTCATCTACTCTGCCTCGGAGAGACAACGGCTCAGCAGCTCCTGTTAGCGAACTTCGTGTTGTCTTTGGGTCAGAGGCTACATTACGAGCGGAGGTTCTCTGGATTCTCCATGTGATAACTAAACATCACTCATACAGCGCAAATGAAGACATTGGAGACTTGTTTCAAACTATGTTTCCAGACTCGGACATCGCCAAATCATTTAAGTGTGGAAAAGATAAAACTGCATACATTACCCGCTTTGGACTAGCAGACTTTATAAAAAGAGAACTAATTTCCAAAGTGACTGGACCGTTTGTGCTCATGTTCGATGAAAGCCTGAATCGAACCACCAAAACCAAGCAGCTGGACCTACACCTTCGTTTTTGGGAGGAGGGACAGGTACAGTCCAGATACCTGGGATCCCAGTTCATGGGGCATTCAACAGCTAATAACTTAATGAAGCATGTAAAAGTAAGTAAACGTTTTATTTTAACAAACATGTTTATATGACAGCTTTAGTTTTCAGATGCAAATTTGATCAACCTGTTTAGGCTATATATTTCTGTAAATGTGTTTTATAAGTATATTACCCGGTAGTACTAACTTATATATGTGTGTGTTGACACAAGTTGTTGTTTGAGGACTCAGTATTGATTTTGTTTAATTTTTTTTTTACAATTCATGGTAATTTCATTTTCTTTTGTTAGTCTACTCAGACGCTGAGAGGTCCTCCAAGATATCTCCACACTGCAGCTCATCAAACTGGATGTAGCTGAAAAGAAGAACTGGCTCCAACCAAAGACATTGACATCAGGTTGGGTGCAGAATCCGTCATAAAGGTTAGTGTGATGATTTAGAAATATATGCCTATGGAGGAGATTCTTGCTAAGGGAGAGGAGCTCAGATTTATGTAGTCCACATACAAGCATCTTCAACCTCATGGCTAGATGTTTTTGTTCTCCATTATCAACATCACTGCATGTAAAATGTGTTTGTTTCGTTTTTTGAATAAAGTTACTTTTCAAGTAATTTAGTAATTATGCATTTCTTCTGTACATTTCTGTCATGTACATATGTTGTGAATAGGTCTTAAATTTGATTCATTTCTTAAAAAGTCTTAAATTTGAGTTGTTGAAACCTGCAGAAACCCTGTTCGAGCAGCTTGGAAGAAAAAAGAGATTTATCTCAACCAGCAGCGGATTTACTTTGATCAGGACTATCCGACAGAGACCCAAAAGAAGAGGAAAGCCTACGCACCTGTCAGAAAACTTCTGAAGGAAAGAGGTATCCGCTTCCGAACCTCGTCACCAACTAAACTCCGTGTGTTTTTTGATGACGGCCCGATCACATACAACAATGCGGCGGACGCCATGAAAGATCTACAGAAGAGAGGTCTCGCTCCAGAAAGCAGCAGCATAGATGACTCTGCAGCAGAGACACAGATGGAGAAGCTGGATGGACTATCCTGGAAGGTGGCAGGGGCCAGGCAGCCGGGCTCCAACAAGCACAGAGAGCGAGCACGGGAAAAACTCAGCGGATTTCGTTACGAGGACGGACACACATCCACTTCTACAAGCTAAGTGCTGCTCATTAATAATAAAAATAATAATAATAAATAGATAAATAAATGAAAGGGTGAAAAAAATGTTCTGACCCAAAGTGTGGACTAAGATAAAAATATTTTGACTTAAAGACATTGTCGGACATCATTATAATGTCATTTTATTTATCCTTAGCTGATGTTAAAAGATTTTCGTTACGGATTTAAAATAATAAATGAACAAGATATAACCATTGTTTTGGGAGCTGGTTTCAAAGGCTCTGATTGTGCACTGAACTCATACTCACTCTGAGCTATGTCAGTCTGCACGGGAGAGACCCCCCACAATAGGACACTCGTGGGGACTTTTCTCTTCATCTTAGACTCCTTAACGAGTCACTTTGTTTTGGAAGTCCTTCCTGTTGTTTGTTTTGTTTGTTTTCGAGTTTCATGTTTTTTGTTTTTGATTTTTATGTATGTTTTATTTTTAAGGTCATCCTGGAGGTATAAATTAGAGAGATTTATTTATTTGAAAGTCTATGTTCCAACAGCAATATAAATTTATAACTATTAACATTCATGGGTTACAAAATCCAATTAAAAGAGGAAAAATCATAGCTAAAATGAAGAGAGAACAGCAACAAATTATCTTTTGGCAAGAAACTAATTTAACAAAAGAGAAACATGAAAAGTTGAAAAAAATGGGGTTTAAAAAGACATTTTATTCATCCCACACAAATGGACACACTAGGGGCGTGGCAATATTAATTGTAAACAATGTAGACTTCCAGGTATCTAAACAAATAGCAGACAAAGACGGCCGTTTTGTTTTAGTGAGGGGCACTTTAGATTCAAACGAGGTAACTTAACTTAATGTTTACAGACCTCCAGAACATGACAAAACATTTATTGATTAAAATATTTGATCTCATACTGGCTGAAACATCTGGTGTTTTGATTTGTGGAGGAGACTGGAACGCACAGCTACATCCTCCCTTGGATTCCTCGAACCCTTTAAAAAAAATTACCTCTGAATCACTGCATATTAAAAAAATGATTAAAAAGGTTGGTTTAATTGATATCTGGAGGGAATGCCATCCAGGGACCAAGGAATTCACTTTTTTCTCGCACCCACATGCAGTTTATTCAAGAATTGACTATTTTTTCTTATTTAGAACAGATAGATACAGGGTCCTGGACTGTAATATTGGAACAAGGGACGTGTCAGATCACTCTGGGGTATACTTGAAATTATATTTAGATGCCCCTCCTAAGAAAACAATATGGAGGCTTAATACATCCCTGTTGAATGATAACAATTTTGAAAATTTCATCCACAATGAATTTACGGAATATATAGAATTTAATAGAAATTCAGAAATGTCTCCAAGTATAATATGGGATGCTGCAAAAGCAGTACTGCGTGGGAAAATTATAATGTGGGCATCAAGGAAGAAAAAAGAAAAATCTGAGCAATTAAATGAATTGACTAAACAGCTAAGTACTTTAGAGCAGAAACATATTGAGACCAAAGATCCTACTCTATTACATCAAATTGCTGCAGTAAGAGTGGACCTAAATAGGAAACTCAATGACAAAGTGATCCTCAATCTCAAGTATATAAAACAAACTTATTATGAAAACGGACCTCGAGCAAAAAAGATACTAGCCTGGCGACTAAAACAACAACAACAAGACAGATCCATTTATAAAAATTAAAAATCCTACTTCAAACCAGTTATGTTTCTCCCCAGATGAAATACATAAATCATTTGAATTATCCATCCATCCATCCATTTTCTTCCGCTTATCCGGGGTCGGGTCGCGGGGGTAGCAGCCTAAGTAGGGAGGCCCAGACTTCCCTCTCCCCAGCCACTTGGAGCAGCTCCTCTGGGGGAATCCCAAGGCGTTCCCAGGCCAGCCGAGAAACATAGTCCCTCCAGCGTATCCTGGGTCTTCCTCTGGGTCTCCTCCCGGTGGGACATGCCCGGAACACCTCACCAGGGAGGCGTCCAGGAGGCATCCTAACCAGATGCCCGAGCCACCTCAACTGGCTCCTCTCGATGTGGAGAAGCAGCGGCTCTACTCCGAGTCCCTCCCGGATGACTGAGCTTCTCACCCTATCTCTAAGGGAGAGTCCAGCCACCCTGCGGAGAAAACTCATTTCAGCCGCTTGTATCCGAGATCTTGTTCTTTCGGTCATAACCCAAAGCTCATGACCATAGATGAGGGTGGGCTTCCCTGGGCTGCCACCTTACCGTGGTGGAGGGGTTTGAGTGTCCCAATGATCCTAGGAGCTATGCTGTCAGGGGCTTTATGCCCCTAGTAGGGTCACCCAAGGCAGACAGGTCCTAGGTGAGGGACGAGACAAAGCGCAGCCCACAAGACCCCTTATGATGAATAATATAAATGGAAACAATGTTCCCTCGCCCGGACGCGGGTCACCGGGGCCCCACTCTGGAGCCAGGCCCGGAGGAGGGGCACGTTGGCGAGCGCCTGGTGGCCGGGCTTTCACCCATGGAGCTCGGCCGGGCACAGCCCGAAGAGGAGACGTGGGTCCCCCTTCCCATAGGCTCACCACCTGTGGGAGGGGCCAAAGGGGTCGGGTGCATTGTGGAATGGGTGGTGGCCGAGGGCGGGGACCCTGGCGGTCTGATCCTCGGCTACAGAAGCTGGCCATTGGGACATGGAATGTCACCTCTCTGGTGGGGAAGGAGCCTGAGCTAGTGTGTGAGGTTGAGAGGTTCCGGCTAGAAATAGTCGGACTCACCTCAACGCATGGCTCTGGCTCTGGAACCAGTTTCCTTGAGAGGGGTTGGACACTCTTCCACTCTGGAGTTGCCCCTGGTGAGAGGCGCCGAGCAGGAGTGGGCATACTTGTTGCCCCCCATCTTGGTGCCTGTACGTTGGGGTTCACCCCGGTGAACGAGAGGGTAGCCTCCCTTCGCCTACGTGTGGGGGGACGGGCTCTGACTGTTGTTTGTGCCTATGCGCCGAACGGCAGCGCAGATTACCCACCCTTTTTGGAGTCCTTGGAGGGGGTATTGGAGGGTGCGCCTCCTGGGGACTCCCTTGTTCTGCTGGGGGACTTCAACGCTCACGTGGGCAATGACAGTGAGACCTGGAGGGGTGTGGTTGGGAGGAACGGCCCCCCTGATCTGAACCCGAGTGGTGTTCTGTTGTTGGACTTCTGTGCTCGTCATGGATTGTCCATAACGAACACCATGTTCAGGCATAAGGGTGTCCATATGTGCTCTTGGCACCAGGACACCCTAGGTCGTAGTTCAATGATCGACTTTGTTGTCGTCTCATCTGATCTGCGGCCGCATGTCCTGGACACTCGGGTGAAGAGAGGGGCGGAGCTGTCAACTGACCACTACCTGGTGGTGAGTTGGCTCCGATGGTGGGGGAGGATGCCGGTCAGACCTGGCAGACCCAAACGTATTGTGAGGGTCTGCTGGGAACGTCTGGCAGAGTCTCCCGTAAGACGGAGCTTTAACTCCCACCTCCGGGAGAGCTTTGAACACGTTCCGAGGGAGGCGGGGGACATTGAGCCCGAGTGGGCCATGTTTCGCGCCTCTATTGTCGAGGCAGCTTATCGGAGTTGTGGCCGCAAGGTTGTTGGTGCCTGTCGTGGTGGCAACCCTCGAACCCGGTGGTGGACACCGGCGGTGAGGGATGCTGTCAAGCTGAAGAAGGAGTCCTATTGGGCCTTTTTGGCCTGTGGGACCCCGGAAGCAGCAGATAGGTACCGGCAGTCCAAGCGGCATGCGGCTCGGGTGGTTGCTGAGGCAAAAACTCGGGCGTGGGAGGAGTTCGGAGAGGCCATGGAGAATGACTTCCGTACGGCTTCGAGGCGATTCTGGTCCACCATCCGGCGTCTCAGGGGGGGAAAGCGGTACGCGACCAACACCATTTATGGTGGGGATGGCGTGCTGTTGACCTCAACTCGGGATGTTGTGAGTCGGTGGGCGGAATACTTCGAAGACCTCCTCAATCCTACTGGCACGTCTTCCACTGAGGAAGCGGAGCCTGGGGACTTTGGGTCGGGCTCTCCAATCTCTGGTGCTGAGGTCGCCGAGGTGGTTAAAAAGCTCCGCGGTGGCAAGGCTCCGGGGGTGGATGAGATTCGTCCTGAGTTCCTTAGGGCTCTGGATGTTGTGGGGTTGTGTTGGCTTACGCGACTCTGCAATATCGCGTGGACATCGGGGGCAGTTCCCTTGGATTGGCAGACTGGGGTGGTGGTTCCCCTATTCAAAAAGGGGGACCGTAGGGTGTGTTCCAACTATAGAGGGATCACACTCTTAAGCCTCCCTGGTAAGGTCTATTCAGGGGTTCTGGAGAGGAGGGTCCGTCGGATAGTCGAACCTCGGATTCAGGAGGAGCAGTGTGGTTTTCGTCCTGGTCGTGGAACACTAGACCAGCTCTACACCCTCAACAGGGTCCTGGAGGGTGCGTGGGAGTTTGCCCAACCAGTTTACATGTGCTTTGTAGACTTGGAAAAGGCATTCGACCGCGTCCCTCGGGGGGTTCTGTGGCGGGTACTCCGGGAGTATGGGGTACCAGGCCCATTGATATGGGCTGTTAGGTCCCTGTACGACCGGTGTCAGAGCTTGGTCCGCATTGCCGGCAGTAAGTCAGGCTCGTTTCCGGTGAGAGTTGGACTCCGCCAAGGTTGCCCTTTGTCACCGATTCTGTTTATAACTTTTATGGACAGAATTTCTAGGCGCAGCCAAGGTGTTGAGAGGATCCGTTTTGGTGGCCTTAGAATCGCTTCTCTGTTTTTTGCAGATGATGTGGTCCTATTGGCTTCATCAGCTCGTGATCTACAGCTTTCGCTGGAGCGGTTTGCAGCTGAATGTGATGCGGCCGGGATGAGGATCAGTTCCTCCAAATCCGAGGCCATGGTCTTGAGCCGGAAAAGGGTAGCGTGCCCTCTCCGGGTCGGGGAGGAGGTCCTTACCCAAGTGGAGGAGTTTAAGTATCTCGGGATCTTGTTCACGAATGAGGGAAAACTGGAGCGTGAGATCGATAGGCGGATAGGTGCAGCGTCCGCAGTGAAGCGGGCGCTGTACCGGTCTGTCGTGGTGAAGAGAGAGCTGAGTCAAAAGGCAAAGCTCTCAATTTACCGATCGATCTACGTTCCCACCCTCATCTATTTGAATTATATTATAGGAAATTATATAATCAACCTGAATTGCCCAATCTTCCCCCAGTAAAACAATTTCTAGACTCTTTGGATCTCCCCTCAATTGGCTTGGAACAAAATAAATGGATATCCACAGATATCACACCAGCAGAGGTCAATAAAGCTATTTCAAAACTGAAAGCAAACAAGTCTCCAGGTGGAGATGGACTACCAGCTGAATGGTATAAAATGTTTAGAAAACCTATAGCCTCTTTGCTGTTAAATTGTTTTAATCATGTGCTTAAAGGGGGTGAAACCCCACCATCCTGGAAACAAGCAATAATCTCCATTATTCCAAAACCAGGGAAAGCTAAAAGTGAGTGTAGTTCATACAGGCCCATTTAAGTTTTGAACGTTGATTATAAGATATTCACTTCCATAATTGTCAGTAGACTAGAAAATAGTATCCCCGATCTGATTGACACAGATCAGACTGGATTTATCAAAAATAGACGCACACAAGATAGCGTGAGGAGAACATTACAGTTGTTTGACATTATGAACAGAAGTAATTTGAAATATTTAGCAATTAGTTTCGATGCGGAAAAAGCCTTTGATTCCGTACAATGGAAATACTTATATTTAGTTCTACAAAGTTTTGGCTTTAATAAAATAATCATAAATTGTTTAAAATCATTATATACTTCTCCAGTAGCCAGGATAAAAAAAAATTGCAGTCTTTCAGACACATTCCCCTTGGAACGAGGATGTGGGCAAGGATGCCCTCTGAGTCCAATTCTCTTTGCTCTTTTTATAGAGCCACTTGCTCAACAAATTAGGGAAGACCCGGAAATTAAAGGAATCATATTTAAAGGAAGAGAATATAAATCATATTTATATGCTGATGACATTTTGGTGACATTGTCTGACCCAGACACCAGTCTACCTAAACTCATGTCCTGTTTACAACAGTTTGGACTTTACTCAGGTTATAAATTAAACATTGAAAAAACTCAGACCATGAGCTTTAACTACTCATCCCATGAGGATATAAGTAATTTGTTCAAACTTATCTTGAAAGCAAAAACTATTAAATATTTAGGAGTTACTATCACTAAAAACTTAAATAAAAATATATAAAGCAAATTATGGTACTATAACCAATAAAATAAAAAAATAACTTGGATAGATGGGCCCCTTTGACGTTTGATTTATATAATCGAATAGAAATCATAAAAATGATTATTTTACCACAACTATTATTCCTTTTTCAATCCTTATCAATAGAAATTCCTAACAAACAATTTAATATGTTTGCTGGAGCAACAACACCACCAGCCTGATCAAGAAAGGTCATCAGAGACTCTACTTCCTCAGACGGCTGAGACGTGCTGGTCTGAGCAGCCCAGTTCTCACCTCGTTCTACAGGTGTGCAGTGGAGAGTGTCCTGTGCTCCAGCATCAACGTGTGGCATGGAGGCTGCACAGTTGAAGAGAGGAAAGCTCTGCAGAGAGTGGTGAAGGCTGCACAGAAGTCTGTTGGAGTCAGTCTCCCCACAATCACAGACATTTACACCTCCAGATGCAGGAAAAGAGCCACCTGCATCATGAAAGACCTCACTCATCCAGCACACTCACTCTTTGCCCCACTCCCCTCAGGACGGAGGTTGAGGAGCATCAAGTGTAGAACCACTAGACTGAGGAACAGCTTCTACCCTGAGGCTGTTAGACTCATGAATAAATAAAAATAAAATAAAAAATAAACACTGCAAAATATCACATCATACTGATGCTGATCTGTTTTCTTGTTGCTGTGTTCATCTGTGTTCATCTGTGACCATCTGCTCATACAAACTCATGTTCGTGCTGCTGTTTATTCCCACTATATTAGGCTTAGTGTATTACTAGTTGATGTTTTTCTTAGTTAGTTCTAGATGTTATTACTGTTTTTCTCTTGCATTTGTTGTTGGATGTAACTGGGACCCCGTGTACATAATCTCGTTTTCATCACATGTACCACATGCGGTGCAAATGACAATAAAGACTCTCTGACTCTCTGACTCTGACTCTTAATGAATGGAATCGGCTGATTTCCAGATTTATATGGCAGAATAAAAAACCAAGGGTACGTTTAAAACCTTACAATTACCAATAAATAAAGGAGGAAGGTCACTTCCTTGTTTGGAAAATTATTATAGAGCAGCTCAACTACAGTTCATGGTCTACTGGTGTGAAGAACACTATGAAGCAAAATGGAAAGATCTGGAAGTAAGTCAAATTGATGTCCCCTTGCAAGCTCTGTTGAGGGATAAGCAACTCAAGACCACATATTCAGACGAGTTGTGTGTTTCCACAAAAGTCTCTCTGGACATCTGGTTTAAAGAAATCCGCAACCCTCTCTTGGAGTCGAAAACTCGGTTACTAAGATGGATAGAACATGATAAGGATTTTATACCAGCACATCTAGACTCTAGATTCAAACAACTAACTAGAAAAGGCCTAACATCTTACTGCATGATTTCTTCTGGATTTGAACTGGAAAGCTTCCAACAATTGCAAGAAAAATTTAACCTTGACAAACAAGACTTTTTCAGATACTTACAGTTCAGGAATCACTTTAATAAGAATATTAGATAATTGGGAAAACATGAGCAAGATCTTGTTAATATTTTTATGGATGCTTATAAAGGTAAATCTTATAGAAAGAAACTTTCCAGATTATATGCTTGCTTAGAATCTAATAAAAAAATATCAACCCTATATATTAAAAATACTTGGGAAAGGGAGGCAAAAATAACATTGACAGAGGATGAGTGGTCAAACATATGTCAAATTAACAACTCCACCACCAGCTCGAGTCATTGGAGGGAATTTTCATGGAAGAACATGGTTAGGTTTTTTATAACACCTAAAAGAATATTCTCTCAGACTGGAAGAACTGATTCGGGGAATTGTTGGAGACAATGTAACAATGTAATGGCTGACCACTTTCATATTTTCTGGGACTGCCCTTTGATTTATACCTTTTGGTTCGAAGTAACCAAAGAAATAAGAGTAATAATTGATTTTGAAATTGAACTCAATTTTCAAACGATATATCTGAGTAATTTACCGACTGATCTTAACACACAGGATAAATACCTTTTGAAAATACTACTGTTATCAGGGAAAAAAAGCCATAACAAGAAAATGGCGCAATGGGAGCTCACCAATATTGAAAGATTGGTCAGCTATTGTAGAAGAAATATATGAAATGGAAATGCTTACCTTTTCCCTAAGACTCCAGGAGAAGAAATTTAAAGAATATTGGTTGAAATGGGTAATATATAGGGAATCAAAAACAAGCTGAATGTCTTTTATTCACTAACTAGAGTGGTACTGGAGCAAATATGCTGTGTAATATGAGGGATTTGGTAACTTTTCAGGTAACTTGTCTGTATTAGTTGTTATAAGACAATGATGACCTTCGTCCCCGATGACCTCATTATTTATTTTTTATTATTATTACTTTTTTGTCTTTTTTTTCCTCGCTGTTAGTCTCAGTCTGTTATATTTGTTTGTTTATTGTCCTTGTTTGTGTGTAATCAGGGATGTGCAGAGACCACTAAAGGGGCAGGTGCTCAAAAAAAAAGGGGGCACATCTAACCGCATTTTAGGACAGAATATTAACAGTCACATAGCTTTCAGAGTTAAATAAACAATGATAAATTACAAAATTGTGAGATATACTATCAAAGCTTAGGAAAACCTCTACATAGAACATACAACTATCCATATGTAAAATATTTTATTAGTAATTTCTTTCTGCAGGTCTACTTTGTTATAGGAAAGCATTGCAATATTCAAACCTGCGATTTAGCAAGATAGGTAAATCAAAGTCAAAGTCAACTTTATTGTCAGAACTGCAATATGTACAGGACATACACAGGACCGAAATTGTGTTTCTCTCAGTCCCTCGGTGCAACAGTAACCGTCTAAACACTAAACACTAAAACATTTAATAAACATAAATCAGAGCTACACCACCAGATATATTTTGTCTTTACAGAATTACACTATAAAAAATATAAACAAGGGCACAATGCAACTTTTTAGTGTACTGTAATCTATAAAAGAAAGAGCTGCCTGGTTTGCTACACTTGCAGTGGAGATGAATATGGTCCATTCAGAAAAGCAGAGCTGCATCAAACTTTAATGTGGAACTGCAGAAGAAAACTAAACAAAAGCAAAAATTGAATTGTTAATGCATGTCACCATGAGAAAAGCCTACTGAGACTAACTGACCACCAAAATTTATACCTATATCTCTATTTGTGTCTTAGTGTATTTGTAAGTACCTATATACATTTTCTTCAATCTTTCCTCTTCTTTTTTCTTGTCAGTTTCTCTTTTTTCCTCATTGTCTCATCTTCTCTGTGTTGAGTGGAGGCCAATGTCTCTTATTTATTTCGGTCTCTTGCCTTTCTTTTTTCCCCCAAACTGAATCTAAGATCCAAAATCTTCTTTTCCATCATGGTGAACTGTTTAAAAACAAACTTCCAACTTTTAAGCATTTTTGCTATTTTTGTTCTCTTCTTATTTATTTATTTATTTATTTATTTTCATTTTATTTATTCATTTCAGATTTAAAGACAATTCAAAGACAATTTACAAACACATGAAAGAAAAAAAAACCAGATATAAAATGAAAGGTAGCAGAAGAAGAAAAAAAATCTTATCATATCTGCCCCTTCTTAAAACAACTGTGTAGCAGCAGTTTTCTGTTGGTCATGTCTCGAAAAATGTCAATGACCTCAGTGAGGTCATTGACATTTTTTGCAATTATGTTGCTAATTATTTGCAAAACAAACTTCTTTGTGCATGTCAGAAATCTTTGCTTGCTATTTTAAGTTTTGTTTGTCATTCAAAGTTTTGCTTGCAATTCTCACATGACGTCGTGGGCAGAGCCTAAAATCGCAACAAAAGATTTCTGATGTGTGCAAATAAAAGTTTATGTTTTGCAAATAACTTTTTGAGTTCACGAGAGAAAAATTAGCTATTTAATTTAAAAAAAAGTTTTTTAAACAAATGTTTTTGCTTTAAAAAAAATGAAATCATTACAATTCCAAAAGTTTTGATTACAATTTTATTTTACTTAACTGAGGTTAGTTTTTTTTTCATTGACTAATTGTGAAACAAATTTAACTCCATACTCTGCGAACCAGACCCTAAACTTACTTAATTTCCCCTTCATTTGTACGCTTTTATTGGACAGGAGCAACTTGATTGGTTATGACATTTATCTATTATGGTAGTTCAGGGTGAGTTATTTTTAATTCTAAATGAATATTCTTGTTGGACTTTTATTTAAGTGCTATTTTCCTTCAAGATACATTTACCTAACGCTAGAATAAATGCAATGTACATTATGCAGCAAAGGAAGTTAGAAGATCGGACATATATCCATTATGGAGAGATGATAGGTTTTCGACGGGCGATGTGCTCCTTATTGCATAAGCCAGGGATGTCAAAGTCAAATACATGGAGGGCCAAAAAAACAAATTTGCTACAAGCAAAGGGCCGGACTGGTTCAATGTTTATTTTAAGGGGGTGATATAAGATTTTTTTTCTTCTTCTTTTTGCACTCTTTTCATTCAATGTTTTCTTTTTTATTAATTTGTTTTATTTTGTCTCTTTTAAATGAATGAATAAATGGATTAAATAAAATATTAAATAGCTTTACATCTGTTAAGTTCTTGGCATAAACCAACACAGACATGTTCCTGCTTTTAGTATTTTACATTGTTTTATAATGTAAATGTTTATGTTTCGTTTTTTAACATAGTTTTCTTGTGATTTTTAATTAATATGCTTTTTTATGATTGTTTACTGTTGGCTGCAAGTATCAAGCTGCGAAATCCTTCATTTTTCTACAGCTGATAGCTGTTGTTCATTAATTATGATGAAGTTTAGCAACTTCTCGGTGAACATTTGAGCTCCGTGGCTTCAGCGGTGTGTTTTTATTGTTCAATCCGGGGCGGGCGCTCTGATTTCGGTCAGCCGCTCTCTGCATGTCCATCCTACGAGACGGTCAGACAGTGGGTCGGACTGGACACAGCTGGCCGCGGTCGGTCTCCCTGTTTCGGTTCAGCGACAGTGGCATCCCGCTGAAGCCCCAGAGCTTGAATGTCCAACATAAAACTTGACCGCAGTTTAATGTGGCGCTATGGCTCTGCAGACATTGCACGTTGCTGTCTTGTGGTGTTTAGTGTAAAATACTTCCACACAGCGGACATGTTACTATGAAAAGTTGGCTAGCTGTTAGCTAAAGTGCTACTCACTCAGTCCACACGCTGTAGCTGGCTGCAAACTGAAAGGGATTTGCTGAATAGTAGTAGTAGGGGTGGGGCCATGCCCCCCAACGGCAATGCCCCCAAGGGGGCCAGCTCCCCCACTGACCCTAATGTGAATGTGAGGCAGGTCTTATTACTCTGGGTTCATGAGACACGACTCCAGATCGGATTGGCCCCACCCCTACTACTACTGTTGCATTGTGGGGAATGTAGTGTTGGTACGTGACCGGAGGGCTTATTATGTTGTTTTTCTTGCAAAATACAAAAATAATAATAATAAAATAAAATAAATAATTTTAGTACGTTATTATGTGTCAGAGGAGGGCTTAGGAATAGGAAATAAAAAAAAAAAAAAATTGACCAAAAGGGCACTTGGGGGCAAGGAGCAAAAGGGGCAGGTGCTCAAGCCCCCATAGCCCCCCCCTCTGCACGTC